>JAACJM010000280.1:0-105324 GCA_013368315.1 Tetrapyrgos nigripes | reverse complement strand
GATGTGTTGGGAAGAGTCAGGGTGCGATTTGAAGAGATCGTTAATGTGTCGTCCGTAAGCCCTAATTTCTCCTTCTCTCCATGGCAATGTGAATTTGATAATGTCTTCATACATCCCAAAGGCAATTGTCCAGTCCCCATGAGTCCTAACTCTCTTCGACAGCATTCTCGATCCTGGGAGTTTGATCTCTGCTCCATCTCTGAGCTTGTAGGTCGGTTTGTTGTCATATTTGACTGAACTGGAAAACGAGAGGAGGACATCAAAGTCGATATGTTTGCCATTGAAGAGGTTATTCCATTCGGAGTCGGGGAATTCGATGAGTGATGGACTGGAACAGACTGAGGCTTTAGCATGTTTGGGGTCACGGAGCCAATTGGTGAGTGTGAGTCGAGTCTTCTCCACGTTCAATTTAGAGATGAACCATTGTGGGGCTCCCTCCCCTTCTTCCCAAGTCCATGCAAGAAGTCTCTTGTCCACCTTCTCCCGGCTAATAAAGTTTGCATCGTCTCCGCCCTCATCTCCAATAGATCCTTCTCCATCTGAGCCACTCTCATCCTCATCCTCACGGCATCACTTCTTTGACCCGCTAGACTGGATGATGTCTGCTGCTCGAGATTGTGCTGCTTGGAGATTATGGTCGGATTGCTCAAGTAAGTTGAAATACATTTCGTAGGTACTCTTGCGTTGTCGGTTCGGGTCTGGCATAGCTTTGATGATGTATCTATGCATGCAGGTGAGGGCTTCAAACTTGGTACATTGCCCAGACTCAAAATGTTTGATCTCGGCCATGCATGCTCGGAGAGCTGGGTATTTGGGGCAGTTGGTTGAGAGGATGATCCGTCAGACGCTCTAGTAGACTGAGCTTGGGTTGCATTAGGGGTGGATGTACTGGATGACTGTGTAGCGCTGTTGATAAATGATTCTGCCTGAACGGCTAGATCTTCAGCACAAGTGATGGCGGAATTTCCCCGAGAACTGAAGCCTTCAGTATGAGCAGAGGTAGGAGCAGTGGAGCCTTCGGAACTAGTGGTATTCGGGTTCGTTTCACCAGAAGGTGCAGCTTTAGGGGCCATGAAGCGGTGAGCAAAGCGATGTATTGAATTAGTGACTCGAAGTCAACTAGAACTATGAGATTCGTGAGTTAGAGTAAAAAGATGAATGGAGCATATTGCATACCCGAGAGACTCATGAGTGTGAGTGAAAAGATGTAGGGGGAATAAAGCGAGTCTCTCGGGTGTATAAGTATAATACTGCTTGAAACAGGGGATAAGTATGGGGAAATGGAAACCAGTAGATAGATTAAGATTACGAGGAGAAAATCGGTAACATGAATGAGAGGTTGAAACAAAACATATAGTTGAGGCAGGAGGAAATGGAATATGGATATGAGGGAGGAAGCATTGGACAGCCCTGAGGTCCTGCGCGAGTGATGTGAGCCGTGGAGGCGTGTGGAGTGCATGGACAGCCCTGGGGTCCTGCGCGAAGGATAAATAAATATGTATGGATGATAATCCATAGAGTCACTTACAGCAATGATTAGATTATTGTAAAGTAGCTTTAAAAGACTACAATTTTGTAGATCTTTGTGAGTAATATTCTCATCTGAGTTTACGATCTAGTGGTCAAATACAAAATGCACATTTGTCCGACCTTTGAAATTAAATACATCACCGTCTCAAGACACCTATGACATCATGCTCGTTGAAGCCTTTGGCATCTCTCCCAGCGTAGCACGGTGCCCAGAGCCCGAATTCCGATCTCTTCCTCCTCATTTATTTTCCCCTCTGCCTCTTACCAGCCCTGCATCGTTTCAGAAAAGATACTTCCGGCTTTGCAACGAGCTGCCACTGCTGGTACGACAACTGAGACCACCACGACGAAAGTTGAAAAACCGAGACTAAAACCGAGACTGCACACGAGACATATTGACAAGATAAGCATACCCACGAGGACTCGTCTACAAAGAAGAGAGGGCAACACCTTTATTAGCAGGTCAAACTTGAAACGAGACTATGCCGCACACCTCGTCAAATTTAATGCGGGACGTCAAAGCATCCCAGACTGTCCAGAAGCCTTGTTGCTTAATCTGTCTCGTTGTTGGCGTTTGACATCCTCTTGGGCACAAGAGGTCAAAAGCGTCCAGAACGAGCGTAAGGTGGAAGCGTGGTGGGAGGGCATCGTGTCGTAGCATTATATATAATTGAAGCATGGCCGACAGATGGTTGGATGGGTTGCAGGGAATAGGACGAACAGTATATCTGTTCCACGCAGGCAGGTCAGCGTATCCGGAGCATCTGAGAGGCTGGAGGTGGGGACATGATGGTAGTAAGTTTGATCTTGATATCGCTCCCTGAACCAATTATTGTCCTGGACTCCGTTTTTTGCGGGGCCAGAGAGTAGATAGTCTATCGTATCTGCAAGTAAACACCAAAGGCATCCCCACAGTAAATCAATAACTCACCTCAGGCATCGTATCATTATAGGGATAAATCAGAGGAAGATACATAGAATTCGGCATAGCGTCGTGGAACAATGGAGGACTAGTTTGTCCATCGTTTGCAGTGAGATGATTAAGTATGGATCCAGCACCTTCGAAATCGAGTTAAATGATGAAAGTCGCGTAAGATCGCCCAGTCGATGGTAGATGGGTTGAAAAGTGGCCATGAAAAACATTATTAAAGAGAAGGAAGATTAAAGAATTGAAGGATTGAAGTAATGCAGCACACCAGCAGATTCTCCCCCGATGACCACACGCGATGGGTCGCCAGCGAATTTGGAGATCTAACATAATGCAAAACATTAGAATACTTACGCCAATGTGGACCAAAACGTCCAAAGAATCTGGACTTACATGCTCTCGAACCCACTGCAGCACGAAGTGCCATACGCGGTCAAGTACCTCCTCCTCCATTACTGGTCATACTGAAGTAGCACTCACGCAACCCAACATTCAAATCTCCTTGTTCCTTCAACTTGCTGCCCGCCAAAAATCCAAATAAGCCGAGACGATATTGAATACCTACAACAATAGCCTCTCGACCAGCATCTATTTGAATATCGTCACCGTCGTAGCCACCTGTGGCGAAGCCAGCACGGGAGCCGCTGCCTAAGTGATAGCTGCGAGAGTACGTGTAGATCGGACGGATCAAGTCGGTCAAATTGAATTGAACAGGAGACTCAATATAGGTAGTGCGATGAAAGAAAAAAGAGCCCCCCACCGTGGATCCAAACAATGACCGGAAGGCTCTCTTTCGGCCCACTTGCTTCAGATTCATTGAACTGCGAACTAGGAACAAATACACTATCAGTGCAGGCTATCCGTCAGAAATATACATAAGTAAACGATGACTCAGAGGATATAGCTTACTTCAAAAAAAAGACAATCCTCGAGTTCTCTAGTAATCGCTTGGGCAGTTTCGATTTGAACGGTGTCGACTGGACGTTTACAATGTTGAGATGAATTGCGACGATGGCACTGACAGTTGTCACAAGCAATGCGAGATGACACGCCTCGGCGGTTTATTCTGATTCTTGGGAGTTTGAGCCTGCGTCAGAAACATACAGGACGAATGAGACTGGGAAATGGTAGAGATGATAAATGATGGACGAAGAGCAGAGCTCGCATAGTCCGAATCCACGTAACTCGTGAATCCCTGTTCCCCCCAAAGATTTGCTCGCTTAGAGTACTTCGAGTCTGCAAAACAGCCTCAAGGGTACTGATATAAGTAATAGATATATAGTTGGTATATTCGATTACCCCGTGTTCTTATATGTCCTATCCGTCCGGAATGGCATAGGTGGATCCCCATCGTAGTGGAACAGGGCCGAGAATAAGTACAGCATGCTCCGTAAGCATTCAGCAGCATCAGTGGTAGACGACGCGTACCGAGAGCTTTAGCTCAACTAAGCGACCCGTCTCCCTTCTACTAAATAACATTAATCGACTCATGCCGAGTGCGAGAAAGAGAGGAGTAGACGACAGATGGAAGAGAGTGGAGGCATAGGTGAGGACAGAAACGGGGAAAAAGGCTCCTGAATAGTTGGAGTGGTTTGGGTTATCCCGTGAAGCTATCCAGCGGTGAGAACGGATAGAGGATACAGAATATCATTGAGGTGAAAGCTGATTGAGAGGAAGGAGAGGAGAGGAGAGGCGAGGCCATAGAGTGGGGACGGAATATGAGGCGTAGGGATGTCGAGATCCTTCATAGTAATAATCGTACGTTAGCATGCGAACACGTTTCATGACAGATGAACTCACCTAGAATCTTATACAATCCAGCTATCCTTCTTTTCAATTGCGCCATTCCCCACTTCCCCCTCTCCCCCATCCACTCGCACACACACGTATCCCTCACTTCACGTCTCATCTTAGCCCGTCCTGGGCTCGCTGATCCAATTCGTCACCTAACCCACTTCCCCACCTTCCCGACAGTCGCAGTCCACTTCCAAATCTCGTAACCTCCCCTTCTCGAATCCCTCTTTTCTTACCCCTCTCTCATTATCCTAAGGTCAGCCCTCCCCCCTGATGGGTGTTCTTCTGTTTCCCCACTCCTCCTGCGTTTCCCTCCTCGCTCTTTTCCCTTCTAATGCTTTCAATAGATGCTCCATGAAAACGACTTGCGGGACCGTCCATCCTGTATCCTAAATCCCTTGGATGCTTCCATGAGAGACTCGGAGGGGAAAAGACGAAGGACGACATTGTTGGTAGTATGAGGTAAGGCTGGATGTAAGATGGTGTTGACGTGGTCGGGAAAGGCGGGGAGCAAAGGCGGGAGGAAATCCAATGTAGATATTGACGGAAAAGTGGAAGATTACTTGACATAGATGCGGAACGTAGCGCAAGAGTTTGAGTCTACAGCAACCGAAGAGGACACATACAAACTCACCTAGTGCTCTCGTCGTCAGCTTCAACTTGAGAGTCACTGTCTCAGGTATTAGTCTATATTGTCACAGACAAACTCACCTTCCCCTCTCAATCGTCCGACTTCAACCTCAAATCCCAACGACTCCATCATCCCGCCATTTCCAATCTCAAACTAATTCGTGGTACCCGCCTGACTTGAGCTCCTCGCAAACACATCGGAGGAACGTGAATGCGGACGTCCATATGCGATGACTGGGCAGACATAGAGGAGGCTAAAGTCGAGCATAAAAGACTGGATGGAATACTCGTTCTAAGCTTCGACATCTTGTTGTTAGGGCTGTTGGTCGTTGCATTCTAGGCGTTGACGGTTAGAGATTTTGGCAGTCACGTGTGCGTAAAGCGTACTTTCGCTGTACGTGTTCCAATTGGCTCTTAGTCAGTCGGTAGGAGTGACTTCTGACTCACAAAGTCAGAACATGCTGCACTCAGGACTTGGAGAATGGTTTGAAGCAGGTAGAGCAGGAGATAGGCGTTGTAATAGAATATGTCTGTGTGGGCCACTGCATACAGTGGCAAGTACGAGTCCTTTTTTAGGAATCGAGAGCATATATTGCCATTATTGCCATCTTGGCTCTGCAATTGTTGAAATTCAGATTAGAGAGATTCAATGCTCCGTTCCACATATAATGACCATTATTTTGTAAACCATCATAGAAAAAGCAGCCTTTGTTCTCGGTAATAACTCTTGCTGTAAAATGGTTTGAACCATAGTAAATGACGCCACGCGGACGACTGAGTATACAATCATTCTTGTCGCAATGTACCTATTACAGAATTAAAAATGTGAAGGGCTAGAAGTAAAGTAAATGGACGCACTCATTTGCCGGTTTACGTGCTGCTAGTTCAAAATAAAAAGGTCTGAGGAAACGCACTTGAAGACGGCTTTTAAAAATGCGGTTGATGACTGGAGGCAAGCTAACATATCTATTACATCTACGTGTCAACATTGGCTTACAACCGGGCAGAAGAAAAAAAGTACTCAATGGAACCATCAGCAACGGACTCGAGTGTATGGTCTTCATTAGTGGAGCCCTGTGCCGGATTGCTAGCAGTAGGACCCTTAGGAGACTGCAAACTCGGAGACAGCTGACGTTCGGGCGTATCAACATATTCCAATGTTTCACTCGGATCGTTGACCCTGAATTCAACTATGAATCAAAAAAATGACTATGAGAGGAAAGGAAAAGACGTACTTGCTGTCTTCAGCCAGGCGTAAACGAGTACTGCGACGTTGGGGAAGTTCGGAAACACCTGTGATATCCCCCTTGCGTTTGGTAGCAGAACGTTGATGCTTTCGACCACTAGGGGCTGGGTCTACAGTGTCGTTGCTTGTGGGATGGGTAGATAGATCAAGGTCATATGAGCTAGAGAGTATTCAGGTTGCGTAGTAACAAATAATACTTTGATACATACCTTTTGGTGGACCCTCGCGTTTTGCCTGAGGATTTAGGCATTCTGTTTCAGTATTCATTAATAACTACGTTTACGCAAGTACTAAAAAGAAATCGACACACCTTTTCTTTGACTTGGATTTTTTGCGGACCTGTTCAGACTCGGACTCGGTGGAGATTTCAATGACACTACAAAAGGCGGGTGAATACAGGACTGCTGAGTCTAAGAGTAGAACAAAAAAACACTTACGCTGTTTCAAGCATTTTCTTGGTTGGTTTACGACTGAATAGAAAGCAATCAGCACAGAAACGAAGTGTGATATGTACACCGCTTACTTACCCGCGCTTGGTATCAGTGCGATCTGTTACTTCATTGTCTGCAATATCGCCCTCCTCATCGTGAGAACCGAAGCTGAACTGATGGTCAGTTTTTACTGGGCTACCAGGTCTAATGATAGATCAGAGCAATGAGATACAAATACAATCTGTTTGCGTACCGGAAGGTTACACCTGACATAGCATTATACTTCGCAGAACCAGGTTTTGGAAGCGTAGATGTTGCTGTCCGTGAACTAGAGGATAGGTATAGAAAAACGACATCAATTTTGGAAGGAAATGTTAACTTACAGTGATCTCTCTCTGCTTGAGGTACTCGCAAGAACGGAGGAGCTAAAGAAAAGGAAAAATAGGTTGACCTTTCACAAGAAATATTGGAGGAAACGCACGGTACCGAAACAGCAGGAAGACGTTGAAACGCCACAGCGCCATGGTGACGCGAACCATCAGGCGGAGTTGGACTCAACCTAAAAAAATAATATAAGCATGAATGACAATGAGGGGAAAGACAGACAGACGTTAGGTACCGAAAATGAAGACCTTCAACGTCGGTGAGGGGAGATTCTTGGCGGTAGTTGCTCATGGAAGATGTGTTCAAAGGTGGGGCAGAATGAGTTGAGTACACCAAAATTATCATTGCACTTTATACAGCGGAAACGAGTCACCAGCAAAATTTGAACAACTGATTAGAACTCGATAGGGTAGATTATCCGAAAGAAAAAATCAGGTGAGACGCAGACCGATAATCAGATTTGGGGGTCAGAGGGTTTACGTGGGTAGAACTTTCTCGGTAGGTGTAGAGGAAAGATGAGAAAACGTTAACAAACATCGTATAATTCCAAAAAGGAAATACTGCGATGATGATAGTACTCATGAGAATATGGCTACGGACCTGAATGCTGATCGACTGATCAGAGCATGATAGGATAAATTATCCGAAAGAGAATGCCAGGTGCAATGCAGTCCTGACAAACAGATTTGAGGGCTAGAGCGTTATGTGGAGGGGACAGGTGAGAAAATACTGACATACACAGTATCATTCCAAGAAAAGAAATAGTGCGAAGACGATAATGAATAATGGCGTAGTCACAAGAACACAACTACGGGAAAACTGCGGAAGAGATAGCACCCCGTGGATTTGATTTCTATTGACAACAGGCCGCTCTTTGACTGAAATGAACGGAACTCGAGTTAAACTGCAAGAAAGTATGCAGAGCCGAGGTCTTTGGATCTTGAAATCTTTGCTGAGGAAAGGAACTTACGCGGTAGAATAGCACACTCCACATTGTGTCTAGACTTCTCCAAATCCACATTCCATCACTATGACAGAGTTGCGAGGTTGACAAACCAAGACGGATCTTGATAGGTGGAGGAATCAGAATTGGTACATCACTTCAATATCCTTCTTACCGCTCAAACATCCACATCCATCTTTGTTTTCCGATGAACTCAAATTACAACGTAGAACTTGCCAGTCACTAGTTCAAGGTCTCTATTTCACTGCCTAGGTATTGCTCATCAGGACATCTACCACTAGAACGTGCATTAGAGAAAATCACAATGGAAAGGAAAGGGGCAGAGCATGCGCGTACGAATGCAGCAAATTTTACCAGTGTAAGTATTGATATAAAGTTGTAAGATTTCTAAATACTCACATTAGCACTCGGAATAGCTTTCGACTTGGCCAGAACATATGACTACGATGTGCGCTGGGACACCTGAAGCTTGGCGAGTTGTCAGTAATGAAAACGGCGATGCGGAAGAAGTGGTCATAAGCATTCAAGGTATCATAGTTGCAAAAGATCTACCACCTTTTACGAAGGAGATCAAACGGTGTGTAGCAGACTGAATCACCTAGATCTCAATGATATTAATGTCCGTTTGTGCAGAGCTACGAAAGTGGCACACCTTAGACAAGCGGTAACATTGTGCGGTTTTGGGGCTGGCGGATTCCAGGAAGCCATTGACGGTATTGTAAGTATCGACACCAACCTACGTCGCAATCTACCAGAAGGTTCCGTTCAAACAATCATGTTTGTTTCGCAATATGAAAAAGGAGAACCCACCCTGGATCTCAGCAATCGTTATTTGACGTCTCGGAAACTCGCACCATTTGAAGCAGCACTACCCATCGGTGATGTAGTCGACCCATGTGGATACCTAGCTAAAGTGACGGGTAACGAATATGTGCACACGGAGGATAACAGAGTCGAGTATGCTGAACTAGTGTGTAAAACAGATGGCTGTAATCGGTGAGTGGGGCATATACCTCTGAATTGATAAAGAAATACTGATGTCTTACGAAGCTTCCCCTCAATCTCTCCAGCTAAATTCCGAGTTGGTGATATAGTCGAAGCACAATTCACACTGATGATTGTGTCTGTTCCTAGCAAAGGTGGACCAAAGAGATACAGGCCCTGCGCTGTGCTAAGGTCATTGACTTTGCTTAACACGGCGTTTACTGATGTAAGAGTTAATCGAAAAACGTTGTACAGATGCTAACTCACATTTACAGCTGTCTTTTGATCGATCTATTGCTGTGAATATCAAAAATACGAAATCTCTGAAGAGAAAGATAGGAAATTCTGGTGAAGATGAAGGCGAAGCGAGGGCCCAACTTCGGAAGATGTCAATTGTAAATTAGACAGTAAGACGTGAAACGAGTTGAAAAAAATAACTTAACTTTATGCACTTCGGACTATGTCAGTTAGGACTAACAAGCTACCACAGTGTAGCGCACCTAGCGTCAATATCGATCCTAGGGCAGGCAAGGAAGAAGAAAAAAAAAGAACAAAAAAGAGCTATAGGACTTGTTTCGTACATTGACAGTAAGTACAATCGGCAGACTGTCTACAACTAAGGACTACCATACCAAATACTCAGAGCTCACATCCCGATCTCCTATGGAAAAAAAAAAAACGACCAATGGTCTGCTCACCGAAAAGACATCAAAATCCGAACGAAGCCTGGCCTGTTCTTCACTACCGTTGAGCGGGGAGCAATTGAGGCTTGGGAAACAACTGTACAGACGGCTTACTCATCAAGTTGACGGTCTAGACTATGGTTATACCGGCTATAATCGGCTACTTTCAAATATCTAATCGTTTGCTGCACTCGTCCATCCTCTCCAATCTATTCGAGTTTTAGATGGAGAGAAGTAGCCTTGATCTCACCGCTCCCGTCAGAGTTGATCATGAATGTGCAAGGAAGAATTGGAGCCCTGTAGAACTACAAGGAAGAGAGAGGGTGATAGATTGGGGATGGAGGGAGGGTGACGAAAAAAAGAGAAGGAGGATAAACCGAGCGTCCTCGGAGAGTGAGACGACGAGAGTAAGGGCGTTTAACCTCACTGCTTTGAGATATACTCGCCGTTTCCAAACACGTCGCACAGTTCCGATCATTGAAATGCCAAGTGACACTTCTCCTAAAACTGCCGGAAAGGAGACTCGAGTTCCATTCCGATCTGTCGTCGTTCCACTGCTCGATTAGACTTTATTAAACGTAAACTTTTAACCCCGAGTAAATAGGTTCCCAGGATACGATAAGTGCGACCATCTCAGCTCACAATAAGACTCGTCCTATAAATAGGACTCGTAAACAGGAAAACAAGGATGGATAGGCGTGTTTGTTCTTTATTCTCTTTTCATATGGTTTTTTTCAACGCTGTTTCTTCATGCACCGTTGCAGTGGTTGGTGTAATCTGGCATACGCATATAGTGGAAACTCCAACGCCAACTCTTATCACTTTCAGGCTTCTCTGTATCAGTTCCAAATTACGCTCTTGACATCCTTCAGAGTCCAAACAGTCTCGTCTTTTCCTTCACACACATCGAGCCCACATTGTTGAGCTGGGAGTCAGAGTCTCAGTCCTTGTCACGACGAGGCGTCCTTCGTGTGGTTCTTTGTTCAGAAGACGTAGAGCTGAAGGCATCACCTCAACTGAAGCACCTTCGCTTACAACTATGACGTACGTCAACTTTGTCAGTTTGGTGGTGTTGCCAGGCTCCAGCGCATCCCGGAACCCCAAACCCACCTCTACCTCTCCATTTCTTGTCCATGACTACTCCTTCCAGTCCATGTCTTTAGTCCATGACTGTACGACCACATGACTGCATATCTACGAGTCCGAGTCTGAGTCCACTGTTTGTGTCGTCCTATATCCCCACTTGCACTACCTTCCATTCACCTCCCATCTCAACAGCCAGTACATACCCCTGGTCCAGTCCAGGTCATTATCGTGTAAAAGCCGGTGTCAGCGTTGAAAATTTCAGCAGTTTGCTTCGCTCCTGACATTATACATTCCTGAGGGGAACTTTTGGGCTGTCATGATGGAGAGAGAAAGAAAGATGACAATGACAATAGCGAGAGGCATGCAGGCAGTAGAGATGTCTGTCCACTGAAACCTTGGGATACATACGTATCTGTACTGTCCAAGTCCTGTCTGAGTCTTGTTTGGTGTGGTGGAAACTATCCTTGAATACTCATTTACATCGACCTTTTCCGTTGTCATTCACGTCCTCATTTCAGAACCCATCTTCTTTGTTGGCGTCTGGAGTTCCAACACCAAATCAATGATCTTTACCCAGACCTACTAGTATACCGTTGTAAGTCTACGCAGCCCAGCTTTAATAGAGGAGCACACCAATACACGTACTCAACCATTTCTGTCTTTTGAGGAGCATCAATCCTAGCTTTTTCGATATAAACTTCCTGAGCCTTCAAACCTTTGGATATCCCTCGTGAACATTCCTCTCCTCTCGTAGACACGGCTCACCGAGTTCAGCTTCTTTTACCACTTTACAGCTACACTGCTGCTACCGCCAACCATTGTGGTCAGTGTTGCCGAGGTCCGGTTCGGGTCAGGTCCGGCCAAAATTTTCTGGCCCTCGACCCGGACCTACGGGGTCGGTCCACCTTCTCGTTGGACCTTGACCCCCAGTGAAAACGGACTGTGGTGAAATATGATGAAATCTGCTGAAGATTGGTGGAAATCTGCCCGAATTGGGTCAAAACAGCGAAAAGAAACGAAGAATATGCGTCATCTGCTGCAGTTAATTTCGAAGACCGCTGACATTGATCACTGTCTGATTCTGCTTAGCTAGCTTGAGATAAGTACAATTGTCATTGAGCTAATTTCCTCCCTTAGAAAATTTCTGACTTCGATTACCTTGTCAATTAGCTACAATTGTCGTCTTTCAATTTCTCGCCAATCTTAATCAAAATGGAACTTTGACAAACGTCACACGCTTCACTTCTCTGACGCGTACCACCACCATCCCTTCTGCCCTTTCTCTCCATACACCGTTCACTTGTCCGCCCACCCGCCCACCCGCCAATGTTCACAGCCCTCATGAGGGCGATCAGCGGTATGTGCTATGCGTCTGTGCTGCATGTGTCTGACAATTGCTCGCACCACAGGCACGCGTTTCTGAATCGATGGGATACGGTGGGTCTGAACTGGGCATATGCGTTCGAAAAGATTATATTCAGGTGCAGGTGAGTGACAATTGATTTTCGTTGCCCATGGTCATCCTAATGCGTCTATTGTATCAAACAGGTTCGTACATAATAGCGTTGTAGCTCGTGAGGTACGTCAGTTACGCGTCTTGGCCCATTTGTCCATCTGATACCTTTCTTTATGCAGTATCCACCTTCTCGCTTCCCATCTCACCCGCCTACGACGCGTCACTTCCGTTATCTTGCCTTTCACCATTCTCGACTCGTCAGCCCGGGGGACTTCGCATTTTTCCTTGGCTAACTTGCAGTGGGATGCAATCTGGTGAAGGGAATTGGAGTAGATTTGGGCAGAATGAGGCAGATTTGCACCAGCGCTTTTTGTAAATTTGTACAGTATGTAGCTTACCTGAATAACAATCCGATTTCAGCAGATTTGGATAGAATCCACCATATTAGTAATGCCAATTGGAGCAGATTTGGGCAGAATGACGCGCTAAGCATTTTGATTAATTGCCTGTCAGACGTCAGTCTGGGATGTGTCCGATTTGGCCAGAATCTGTTCAAATTGGATGGATTCTGGTGTACTTGACAAATGACTAATTTTTACGAACAGATCCTCAACAGATTTTCCAACAGAAAGTGAAAATAATAGGGTGAAATCTGCAGCGAGTCATCGAGGTTAAGATTCCGTCCGATTTTTGGGCAGATTTCGTCCTATTTCACCATAGTTGATTTTCACTGGGCTTAACCCTGGACCTGCTGGACCCGGTCCAAGAGGGTCGGTCCAGGGTCGGCCCTGGTCCGCACATTGAAAATTTTTTCTCGAAGGTAAAGCCATAAAAAGTGCTCCAGTCCATAAATAATGTATTTTACTACTAGTATCTATGTAAATTGACAATACTTACTGTGATAACGGAGCCACAATGCGTCTGCGCATTTTTGCAGCTGTGAGGTCATCCTCGGCATATTCCGAGTACAGTTATTTTGGGTGAGAAAACGAAAGAAAACGAACTGTGGCGACCACATGGCAGCTCAGGTCACTATATGTACTACGAAGAAGCTCAAAAGAAGGTCGACGATACCATTTCAAGTCCCTAAACTTGGTCATACCGACACTTGAGGTCCTGGGTCCGGTCGGGTCTGGCCCTCCTCTGCAGCCTCTGGCCCTCGACCCGGCCCTCTAGGTCCGGGTCAGGTCCTGCATAGCCACTGGACCTGGACCTCGGGGTCGGTCCGGGGTCGGTTCAGGGCCAACAGGGTCATGGCCCGGACCTCGGCAACACTGATTGTGGTTGTGTCTGTCTTTGTTGCCATCTTCCTCTTTGGCTTTACCTTCTCTTACCTGACAATTGCGATTGCTGGTTACAAAGTCAACCCTACCTCGTAATGAGCTTATGAAGTCAAGCCTGGATTAGTGATTCTGGGTCATTGAGTTGTTGGCTAGGTCTCCCCAACCCAACCCCAACCTTTAGGTGTATGTCTGTGCCCACCCGTACAGTCTCCGGTCTACTGGATTACCTCAACGGTAAGTTTTTTATGAGACTGAATGTATGTATGTATGTGGTGATGGTGGTGGTCCTGATGTGTACACTATAGAGCTGATTTGGCACTGGCAACGCGTGTCTCCTCAGTGGTCGTAAACCCACACAGAAACATACTTCATATGTCATGAGATTACGATGCCCTCACAGGCGCAGATAGCAATATCACCTACGGATAATCGTTGCTAGCTCGACTTGTGCCTCTTGTTTCGTAAGAAGTTGTATATCTGTCTGATTCCTCTCTCTGGAAACTATAAGACACAAATCTGATGGATTGCGAAATAGACATGCGAACCGCAGACCTGTTCTCCTCTTTGGATGTTTCCAGGGCCACAATGAGAATAGCCTTTGAGTACATTTTAGTAAGGGCTTCTATAGGCATGGTGTATCAGCTCAATAGAGGACATTGAGAAGGTATTGCGCAGTAGTATCGAATATTCTGAGGGGTACTCTGGGTGCTGTGCGGGCCTAGGGCCTGAGCCCTATGCCCGCCCAGACCAGGCCCGAAAAGCCCGAGCCAAGCCCAAGCCCGACGCAGGGCCGGCCCCGGGCTTGGGACTTTCCTGGCAGTCGTGTGGCGCACTTTGACCTGTACTAGCTGTAACAGCCGTCATTCTTCAACTACATGTAGGGCTCCTAATGGATCGGATTTGGTCAGATTCGGATGCAATCCACTCGGATGGCAGGTTGCTCGAGGCCCAATCCGCATCCGGCAGAGGGTATCCGACAGATAGCCAGATGATCCGATGCATGGATTGCCGTAAATGCCGGTACTTACTGTAAGGGTTCTGTCTCGCCGTTAAGTACTCAGAATTTTTCTTTACATGTACATGTGCATTTTCTCTTTCTCTTCAGGGATCAAAGAGCTAAGTACTGACTTCATTCTTCTCTCAAAGCAGGGTTGCTTGGTTCTCTGCATTGTTAGCAGGGTGTATCATATAGTCTAGTTTCTTGAGTACACCTTACAATTCCTCAACTGCCTCATCAAATGGGAATTGATTTACTGTCCCATTTCTTTCAATTCGCGAGGGCACCGTGACAGTGACATGGCCTCGCAAATATTTTTGCCGCGAAATCGGGAATGTGAGCCATGACTGTCGGTTTTTTACGCGAATTTTCGCGAATTTCTAGGGAAAATTTGCCGTTTTTGGACTCATTCTGGCGGGGAAGTCGCGTCTAGGCCTCCGTGACGCGAACTCGACGATTTATTTCGCGAATTTTGAGGGGTTCGTGACGCGTGACTCGCGAATTGAACGAATCAGGAACGCGCTACATCAAAAAATGAGTACATGGAGGAGGAAGATATAGTATAGGAGCTAGAGATCATTGAGCAGTGGCAGGAATTCTTGAAGGATAAGACCTACTTAAAGATATGGCAGTTAGAGGGTGATAATGGGAGGACATTCTAGTATAATGCATATTAATTTTGTGTACATACTTCATAGTTAGCATATACTACACTCAATCTACATTTTTGTGAGAAAAGCCCTGGCTCAGGCCCAAGCCCAGGCCCGCACATCACTAGTGCTGTTAGTGTTTTTTTTAAAATTTCGTATCTGTCCAATTGGATTTCTTCTTTTCCTTTCCTTCGCCTTGTTGGCTGTTTCTTATCTGGTTTCCCCAAGGTCTCCATCCCCCTTTGTCTTCTTTTCCTGCCCCCCAATCTTCGTCTTTCTATTTTCTGCCATGGTTTTGCTCTGCTTTCTGGCTTTTGTACTTCTATATTTCTATCCACTACCACTGATCTCTTAGATTTCTCTTCCAGTTTCCAGTCCCAACTCCAATGACTCTGGAAACATTTCCATGCCCCTCAAATTCTCCTCTGGTTATTTTTTGCGAGTGAATGCCTGATTTGGATTAGGTATACACTAGTAGACGAGGAGAACTGATATGCTGGGATTCCAGAAGGCGTGTTGATGACTGGTTAAGTACATCATTGGGTCCCAGGGTCAATCACTCCCAATATGGACGAGCTTGCAGCTTGAGGACTGCTGTAGATCCATTACGAGGCTGAAGAATGAGGCCGAGTTCTTTACACTGTGTTTCCATGTGTGGCTATGTCTAATTGGCACCCCAGTTATTTCTGTGCTTCCTTCCAATTTTACCTGTATATACCTATGTCATTTGTTTGTCTCCAGTTTCATAGCTAGGTGGTAGGCAAACAACCATGTCTGGACCACAGTTTTGCATATAGCACCACAATGCTGTCATACCTCAATGTCTCCTCTTCCAGCAATCTCTTCTATCTCTTTTGAACACTCTAATCTACCCTATGAAACATCTCTTTGTCAGCTTTCATCATGCCTCCTAAGGCTACAATCACTGCATTTTCTCTCTCTCCCAGCTCTTCTCAGCATCAAAATCTCAATTGAGATTTCCTCAGTCTGAGAAGAGCCATAGCTTTTTTCTGTTTTCCTGGTGCGTTCTCTATCTCTATCTCGTCTTCTCGTTTATCATCTGATTTCTCATTCTTGTTGATTGCCTTTCTTACCACAATTGCTATGTTCTCAAGGCAGACCCCCATGGTAGTACATCCCACAATTTGTTTTCTTCAATCTACTGACCAGTTTATTACTTTTCCAGCTCTACGAAACTGGCTTCAATAATGACAGAATAGTGATGAAGACTAAAGATTGTACCTTCAGTCTTCTCCTCGCAATCTGCAGACCTCCTCAAACCTTTCAATTTACTCCTGAGGATTGGAAAGGCATATTGCTGCTTCAATTGTATACAGAAGGGATTCCAGCTGGCTCTGTCTGTTTGGTTGACTATATGGCTGGGTACTACACTGGCAGTGGAGAGACCACGCTTGCGTGGAATCTAAAACTCGTAATCCTCTTATCTGACCCAGCGAAGAGGGAGCAAACAATGTAATTTATTAGTTAGGGGTCTACATTTACTAGTATTTGTTTTGACGGTGGATAGAAAAGAAATTCAATAAAAAGTTGATAAAAAGTAATGTGTATTTTAATGTTTTGGAGAGCTCCAGTCTCATACTCGCCACACCTCAGTGCTGGCCCACACCTCTTTCATACAGTTATGACAACTGTCAAGTTAGGTACTATCTAAATTATTCTATTTAACACCCATACTGTGGTAGCATGTACAGGGAAGCTGACTGGACAGATGAGTACTTCTTGAAAGTGAACATGCAGTAATAGAGTTATATAATAAGTGTACCAATCTCCAAACCTCGATCTCACAGACAGGAACAGTTACAACACTGCTCTTTCTTCGTCCTTTCTCTAGCTTAACATAACTGCCTTGACAATCTGGCCAAACCTGTTACGAGGCCTCTTAAAGGCCGAGTTAACTTATGTTGGCCTTGTAATTTTTACCATGACCTCAAACTCCCACCCCTTTCCACTGCCACTCAAATTAAGCTGTCTTTCCCCTTCCTGACAACTGGAATGTCTAGACTTGGTCTGGACCAGATCCAAAGACCATAGACAACCACGTCATGCCAGTGTGTCAAATCATAGTTTCTATTTTGTCATATGTCCTTCTTCCCTCCCACTTCCACCAATGCTCCCTCCCTTCTGCATAGCCTGGGAATCACTATAGACTATATGAAACAGCCTTGTAACTTGCTGCGCAAAGCAATGGCCTTTTGCCCCAGTCTATCACTGCACAGCAATGTTCTGTGTATTCATCACCATTGAACCATTGTATTCCCACACAGTGACAGTGATATCAGGTGTATTATGAGAATTTATGCTGGGTGCCAATGCCATTTAGAATGAGGAAGGGAGGTTCAGCATCAGTGCCTATTTTTGAGTTCCTCACCATCATCATAGTAATTCATTGCCATAACCCTCGTCTTTGTTAGCTGTTGTGTTGTGGTGAGTTGTGGTGAGGGGAGGGGAGTTGGCTGCCAAGTTGCAGTCAAAGTCATTGGTTGTTGGTATGTATGACTATTGCCAGGTTTCTTGGACCCCTTGTCCTGTCCCTATTGTCCCTGTTCCTGGTTCGGTTTCTGGAAGGACCCTCAGACTGGAAGAAGAGTGAGTGGGAAGTGGGAAGACGACCTGGTAATCATAGGATTGTAGTTAGTTAATTAACGCTGTCGACAGTTGCAAAAAATCAAAAATCAAAAATCAAAAATAAGAAGGCGAAAAAAGAGAAAGGAAAAGGGAAAGGAAGAGGAAAGGAACAAGAATGAAAAAGGTGTACATTTTAGACATTTGATGTTTGCCCATTGTGTGGTGTAGAGCACACACTTGGCTCAAACAGTAGACGTAGACAGAGCAGCAGTAAGAGAGAAGACAATGAGAAGCTAGTCCCAAGATGAAGTTAATTATGAGTAAAGATAAGATGCAAGAGGAGAGATGCTTACCTAGTCCTAAGATGAAGAGGTCAAGATGGGAACTAGGAAGCTACAACTTTAAGTTTATATACATGAGGCCAAAGATAAGGCAGTAATCATAGGATCAAAGTAAAAGATGGTATCTTGATGAAAAGATGAAAGGAATTGGAGAACTGTTAGAGATAATCCAATTACAGCCTAGTATCCCTGGTAAGTGATAATCATGTATCTGTCATAGAAAGATGGAAAAAAGATAGGACGAAAAGATGAACAAAAGATGAACAACAATTGATGGCTGATTGATGAATGATGAAGGAAAATAGAAGGAAAAATAGAAAGAAAATCATCCAAAATAATCAAGTCATGATACATTGTCCATTGGTCCGATGCAGAATGAAGCATTGGCGAAGTGTATATGTACATGTTGTGCACATTGCTCACCATACAGCATACACTTTCCACTGTCTACTGTATGTCATACTATGTTGTCTATTATCCAATTCTCCATCTCCATCGCCTTCTCCTTCTTCCATTTAAGACATCTACTGGCACCATGACCATGTTTGATGAGATGGGGATGGGGGGATCTCGTCAATGAGTTGTTGACTTGGAAATGGGAATGAGGTGGGGTAGAAGGAAGCAGAGAGTGTGCAGATGGAGGGGATGGAGCGTTCAAGGAGAGACAAAGACACAGACACACGAAAAGGCATTGACTGGAGAAAGGCAAAGATGATCCAAGGAATAGTTTCATAGTGTGGATTGTTGCTAGTAGAGTCGCTTTCTTGAAGTTGCTGAATTTGTTCTTCAATTGGCAATCTGGGAGTAAGCACAAAGAGAGATTGGGGGAATACATTGTCATCAATGTTGTCCATATGTTTGTCTGCCAAACAAAGACATTGCCCCTGTGCCATCACATGTGTGCATTGTTGTAATGTGAGACATCATTCAAACTCATTGGTTAGTCATTGAAAACAAACCGTCCAGATCTCAAGTGAAAGGGTACCTAGAGCATAGATTGGGCTGAGTGAAGAGCATAGAAGAAAAATTGGGTGAAGATGATAAGCAAGTTGGAGATGTGGCTGAGTAAAGGAAATTTGAGTAAATACAAGTGATCAAAAGGAGGCTGTTGTAAAGGTGAGTTTGTGGTTTCCTAGTTGAAGCTCTGAATTAAGTTAATTTGGGGACTTGAGTATGATTTTTTGAATCTCGTAGACTCTGAAATAGCTAACGAGGAAAGCATTGAAGAGGGTTTTGGTTGAGAAGTATGAGAAAGCCTGAGAATAAATGCATAAAATCATATGGAAATCAGAAAGGGTACTGAAGTATTGAGTTCAGTGGCATTAATGTGGCAGCTTTGTGGAGATGATGAAAGTCAAAGTAAGGAACCCTGGCACCAACAGAACAAAAGGAACTTCATGTCAGCCTCTACTACCAAGTGCTCATGCATCTTGCTGTCCATTCTGCAGTGGGTTTATATATAAAAGTGTAAATGCATTTTTTCATGCTACCAAGTCTACAAAGCCTTTAGAATCAAAACTTTGCCAGACTGAAACCCTAAACATAGTAAACGAATGTCATCGTGAATAGCTGAGCAAAAAATATCAGTAAAGGGCAAGTAAACGCAGTCCAATTCTCCAATGAAAGGATGATGAATCCACTGGTCATGAAGATAATGGCTGACATCTGTAGCAATTTTCTGCTCATTGGCTGCACTTTGTGAATGTTGGTCCAGCTTTTTCTCTTCCTCCCCTGTCCCCACATTCCAGATTCGGATAGTCTTGTCATCAGATCCAGAGACCACTCGCTGTCCATCTGCTGAGAATGCCACAGATCTCACCCAATGTGAATGTCCCTCCAGCTTTTTCTCTTCCTCTCCTGTCTCCACATTCCAGATTCGGATAGTCTTGTCAGAAGATCCAGAGACCACTTGCTGTCCATCTGCTGAGAATGCCACAGATGTCACCCAATCTGAATGTCCCTCCAGCTTTTTCTCTTCCTCTCCTGTCTCCACATTCCAGATTCGGATAGTCGAGTCAGAAGATCCAGAGACCACTCGCTGTCCATCTGCTGAGAATGCCACAGATCTCACCGAATCTGAACGTCCCTCCAGCTTTTTCTCTTCCTCTCCTGTCTCCACATTCCAGATTCGGATAGTCCTGTCATCAGATCCAGAGACCACTCGCTGTCCATCTGCTGAGAATGCCACAGATCTCACCCAATGTGAATGTCCCTCCAGCTTTTTCTCTTCCTCTCCTGTCTCCACATTCCAGATTCGGATAGTCTTGTCAGAAGATCCAGAGACCACTTGCTGTCCATCTGCTGAGAATGCCACAGATGTCACCCAATCTGAATGTCCCTCCAGCTTTTTCTCTTCCTCTCCTGTCTCCACATTCCAGATTCGGATAGTCGAGTCAGAAGATCCAGAGACCACTCGCTGTCCATCTGCTGAGAATGCCACAGATCTCACCGAATGTGAATGTCCCTCCAGCTTTTTCTCTTCCTCTCCTGTCTCCACATTCCAGATTCGGATAGTCTTGTCAGAAGATCCAGAGACCACTCGCTGTCCATCTGCTGAGAATGCCACAGATGTCACCCAATCTGAATGTCCCTCCAGCTTTTTCTCTTCCTCTCCTGTCTCCACATTCCAGATTCGGATAGTCTTGTCATCAGATCCAGAGACCACTCGCTGTCCATCTGCTGAGAATGCCACAGATGTCACCCAATCTGAATGTCCCTCCAGCTTTTTCTCTTCCTCTCCTGTCTCCACATTCCAGATTCGGATAGTCTTGTCAGAAGATCCAGAGACCACTCGCTGTCCATCTGCTGAGAATGCCACAGATCTCACCCAATGTGAATGTCCCTCCAGCTTTTTCTCTTCCTCTCCTGTCTCCACATTCCAGATTCGGATAGTCTTGTCAGAAGATCCAGAGACCACTCGCTGTCCATCTGCTGAGAATGCCACAGATCTCACCCAATGTGAATGTCCCTCCAGCTTTTTCTCTTCCTCTCCTGTCTCCACATTCCAGATTCGGATAGTCTTGTCATCAGATCCAGAGACCACTCGCTGTCCATCTGCTGAGAATGCCACAGATGTCACCGAATGTGAATGTCCCTCCAGCTTTTTCTCTTCCTCTCCTGTCTCCACATTCCAGATTCGGATAGTCAAGTCAGAAGATCCAGAGACCACTCGTTGTCCATCTGCTGAGAATGCCACAGATGTCACCAAATGTGAATGTCCCTCCAGCTTTTTCTCTTCCTCTCCTGTCTCCACATTCCAGATTCGGATAGTCTCGTCAGAAGATCCAGAGACCACTTGCTGTCCATCTGCTGACAGTGCAATGCAATAGATACTGCCTTTAGCTTGAATGACATGGTCATAACACTCCCATACATTGCCAACTCCACCAAGAAGTTTCCATGGTATTTCTTGTGGATAAAATTCCCGAATTATTGACTTTTTGGGTAGCCAGAAGAGTGCTGAATAGTAGATTTCTAGTGGATGGTCCCGGATGGTGTTGAAGCACTGCAATACACAACGTCTGGTATCCCCTGCCAGCTGTCGAATTTTAGCATCAACCTGAACCATAGTTAGTGCTGTGAGTTCAAAAATGAAGAAAAGTTAGCTTACAAATTGTGCCCTCTCTAAATTGCGCAACATCTTTACTACTATGTCAAGCCTTCCAAGCAGAGACATGCATTCAGTCCACTGCAAAACCCACTTCTTGAAAAACTTGTTCATCAACTCATGAAGAGTGTCCTTGTCACTAGCCTCCAGGTAGTGGGTTATCCAGTACATACACGCATACTGAAGAGCCTCAGATATATTGCCTGCTATAGTTGCCTGGGAGACATGCACATTTTTGTCCTGCAGCCCACAGATGTTTTGAACCAGGTGACCTTTCAGATATTCCAGACATTTGTTTGCAAGAATGGAGTGGGATTCTTTGGGAGCATGGTGATATTCTTTAGAACGGATTGGATCAGACAAGAAGTCTGGAAAGGAAGCATGGAAGATTTGGATAGGTTGTGAGTGATTGGCAGGTACTGAAATGACAGACTGGAGAGAGCTGAGAGTCCTTTCAAGTAAAATGCTTGATATATTAATTTGTAGAAGCTCTGCGATAGCAGTCTGAGAGAGTGGTGTCTGGGCAGTGGTAATGAGATGAAGGACATTCTTCAAAACCTCATTCTCCTCATCATTGTGAAGGGCTGAGGAAAGAACAATGCAATAGAGAGCATCTAGCTCCCTGTAAGATGCCTCGTTGCCAGGAGTGGGATTTGATGCACTGTAGGAAAGAATATCTCTCAGTGCTTTCTGAGTTGAACCAAGGCTTTGAATGCGTGGATCAGCAATGAACAAGCAAGCTGTGGCAGCATAAATGAAAAGTCGTCCTGAAAGGTCCAATAGCTGATTGAGCTGATCTTCAGAAGGCCATCCCTCCTCAGAAATTGACTTTTCATTCCGAATTTTTGTGAAGCGGTGATGCAGAAAAAGTCCAAGATCTCTGCGGAGAAAATGTTCCTCCACGTTGTGGAGCAGGAATTTCTTGTGATGTTTCGAGTTTGCACTAGTGAATCTGGCTGTGATGTCTGCTTCTGGGCGGCTGGAAATGTAGAATTTGATGGGAAGGTCAACGGCATGTTGAATGAGCAAGGATAGGATTTTGGAGATTTGGCTCAAATCTCTACATTCGTCAAGGCCATCAAAGACAACCACAAGGTGCTTTTGACCAAAGGCAGACCGCAATGTTCTAGCAGGGCTCAAGATCAGTTTCCGAAATTGTGACTCGGATGGTGTGCAGCCAGAGTCTTCCTCGGCTTTCAAGGACTTCTGAAGAGCTGCACTGAATTCCGGAGAATGGCGAGCTAGCTGATAGGCTATGGTGGGAAGTACATGACCTGGATCTGCTGTCTCACCCTCGGAACGAGAAGAGAAGAAGCTTGCGCCAAGCATCTGTTTTTCCAACAGCTGCTGACAGAATGAATACGCAATGGTGGTTTTGCCCGTCCCAGCCATTCCGTTCATCCAGAATATGGGATGATCCGTGTCCCCCTCTGCCCATGCTATGAGTTTCTCCAATATCTCCTGGCGAGTGCCCTCAGTACAAGCTCTACGTAGTGCTCTCGTCATCGCATTGTACTCGGCTTTTTCTGAGGGAGCGAGGCAGCCGGTGAGCTGATTCTGAAAATTTGCGTCTTGAGCTACGCCATCAAACGAAAGATGAATACAGTACATGCCTTCAACATCTCCAATTTGATCCCTTTTATCTCTCTTGCAACCTCTTCAAAACCCGTCTTCAAATCTCTGAGATTCTCTTCCAAATAGGCTTTGATCTCTCTGTTTGTTTCAATCCCGTTCTCGATATTGATAGCAATTTGAATCGCTAGTTCCATCTTGAGTACGCATTAGCAGCGGAATAGGGGACCTTAGACGGCCACGTACCATAAATACCTGATACATATCCCTGACCATCTGTTGAAGACTTTTCATATCCTCAGCTTCTTCACCCGCCGCAAGGAAGTGTTTCCACCAGGGCCTCTCCAACTCGTCCATTAACTGACGAATTTTGTTTTTCAACGTTCTATGAGAGAAAAATCTGATAAATAAAACTTTATTCAAGGTACTAAGCATATTAGATATTACTCTTGAAGAGTCTTCATGTGCTCGCCAAGTGATCCAGATGTAACATCCCGAGAATAATGTTCGAGGTTGTCGACGGCAGACTGCAGCGATTTCATGAACGCCTTTCGATCCGCGTTAGTCTGAACTGTTTTCTACGTATCCGGAAAATAAGTCACAGTTCTGCAGTTTAACATTGGTTAACCCTCACCTCAGCCTGCTCCACTAGAATAGACAAACCACCCGACACTATTTTCAAAGCACCTGTGGGCTCCGCATCGCCAGCGGCAGTGACTAGTCTGAGGAGGGTCTTCATACTTCTAAAGGTCTTGCTCTCGGTGACGCGCTCCAAACGAGATTCTTCATCACGCCCATTGTTGCCTGGCAGATCCGGCAATGGTTTCTGGATTGCAGAAGCACCAATTTGCGGAGGAGGTACAGGAGAAAGTCGACCAGAGCTGGTAAGGTATGACGGCGTGAGGGAGGAATTATGTACGGGAGGGTCTGGAGCTGACGCGGCAGCAGGTGGGATGGGAGAGCGACTGCGACTGCGACTGCGACTGCGGCTGAACCGATCTCGAAGCTTCTGAAATTGTTTTTTCATAGGAGTGAAAGTTGGGAGAGGGGACGGTGAGGGGACGGTGAGGGGAGGGATGTGCACTGACGGAAGCCTCGAGGCTGGACGTTGATAGCGAAGAGAGGGGGAGGTCAGCAGGCTGTTACTATGAATAGATTGCTGAGTAGAATGAATTGGTCAGCTGGCCCTTGACTCGACTTCATGCAGACGCCATCGGTATTGGAGAAGCTCACTGAATTCATGCTCAAAGTTACCCATCCCCACCCATCTATAGGATCATCCCGTACAACCTCTGCTGAACGTCCTCCCCAAATCTAATCATCCTCTCTGACCTCACGACTCCCTCCTCAAAACATGCGAAGCTACTCTTCTTCTTCGACATCAAAATATCAAATCGAGGTGGTCACGGAACAATCAGCCTCGTAAGGAACAAAGAGCTGTACGAGGCAGTGCTTGACAGTTGTCTCGGAAGATGACCAGCGCCACTGCATTACCGGTCACGACGACAGGATACATCAGAGCTATAAGTAGATCTCTCGAAGTCCAGTTGTGTGGAAAACTCTGTTAGAAAACATAGACCGCTATTTACAGCAACAGAGGCGGGAGAATATGATCACCGAGCCTCGTTGAAGTCTTTGACATCCTTCCTCAGCGTAACACGGTGCCCAGGGCCCGAATTCCGATATCTTTACTTTCCCCTCTGCCTCTTTCCAACCCTGCATCGTTTCGGAAACAATACTTCCGGCTTTGCAACGAGCTGCTGCTGCCGGTACACGACGAAAGTTGAAAAATCAAGACTAAAACTGAGACTGCACACGAGAGATATTGACAAGATAAGCACGAACAGCCACAGTGACACGACCCACGAGGACTCGTCTACAAAGAAGAGAGGCCAACACCGGTACCTTGAATGGAGAAGTTATGCCGCACACCTTGTCAAACTGAATGCAGGGCGTCAAAGTACCCCTGACTGTCCAGGAACCTTGTTGCTTCATCTGTCTCGTTGTCAGGGTTTGATCTCTTCTTGAGCACCGTAAAAGAGGTCAAAAGCGTCCAGAACGAACGACGAGCGTGACCTGGAAGCGTGGTGGGAGGAGGATATCATGTCGCAGCATAATGTATAATTGAAGCATGGCCAACAGAGGATACGACGAACACAGTTGGAAGAAGAGACGAAAGTTGGTCGTGTCTGAGAAATATATATGTCGGAAGGTGAAAAATCTGTAAAAAAAAAGACATCGCAGTCGATCAAAGAGCGAGTGAAGAGGGGATAGGCAATGACATACGTTGACAACCATCCAGAAATTGTCCTCGACCTCGCAAGCAACCCAACACTCCCTCCTCTTCAGCCCATGGTCGTTATAAAGCTGGGATATGAGGCTACAATGCTACACACATGTACCGAGGACATGGTGTCGCCAACGCACAATCACCCATAATTCCACCAGGCCGCGTCAACCAACGAGTACACAGTTCCAGTAAACCCCGAAAACGATGCCTGAGAGGTATCCATCCCATGCGAAACCAGTCGGTGCATATGTCTTGGTTTGGAGAGCTTCGTCGCAGAGAACGTCTGAAGGCGCTGGGGCAGTCGGAGACGCGTTCGCCGTCAATAACAACCTCGGAAATCGGTAGAGAAGGTCCCATCCAAACGGTGGTGTATAAAATTCCAGAATAAAATCCGCAAGTACGTCGAGAATGTCACATATATCATAATCCTTGGCTAACGCTAAGTCCGATTGCATGAGCCTGGAGAGTAAGTAGTTGGCGCGGTACATGGTAGGCGAAAATGTTTGATCTCAACACGACCAAACAAACACGTCGGAAGTCATCACGTCATTCCCTTCCTCCCTCTGTCCACCAGAAATCCATACCATGTATCTGAAAATTCGAATTTACAACGATATGGTGACTACGCGCCGTCTCCTCATAGAAGGTGCTGAAATTGCTCTCAACTATGGCCAACGGTATGGTCTTTTGGGTGAAAACGGTTCCAGAAAGGTATGCCCCAACCATTCCTTACCTTCTCTTCATATCCCTCACCCTTTGTAGTCCACCTTCCTCCAATCCATCGCCGAACGCGACATCGAAATCCCTCCCCACATCGACATCTACCTCGTCCGCGGAACGGAACCGGCAAATCCACCCTCCTCAACCTCATAACCGGAGTCCTCCAACCCGTCGAAGGCACCATCTCCCGTCACTCCGCTCTCAAACTCGCAAAATACTCTCAACACTCCGCCGATCAACTTCCTTACGATAAATCCCCTATAAAATACTTTCAATCCTTGTTTGCGGAAAAGTATCCACAAAAGGATGTTCAGGCTTGGAGAGCTCAGTCGGGGAGGTTTGGGTTGAGTGGGGCACATCAGACGAGTGCGATTAGGCAGTTGAGTGATGGGTTGAGGAATCGGTGAGTGACTCCCATGGGTAATTTGGGATATGGTGCTGATGTAGTGACAGGGTGGTTTTTGCACAATTGGCGATGGAGCATCCGCATATCTTGTTGCTTGGTGAGTGTTGCCGTCTCTTTTTCTCCCCGTCTTTGTATTTTTTCTCTCAATTTTTTTTCTTTCCCTCTTTCCCTCTTTCTTTCTTGGTCCATCTTTCTTTCTTTAGCCATCTCTTTCTCTTTCTCTCTCTGTTGGGGCATTTGGGGGACTTCCCTTCACTTCGCTTCTCGCATGTACCCTCCTTAGGGTTTAGGTTCGTTTTCGTTTTCGTTTCGTTTCGTCTCGTCTCGTCTCGATTTCGGATTCCTTTCTCTGGGCCCCAAATACCCAAATACACCCGGGGGCCGGAACTAGCTCTGGGGGTTAACGTTAATGCCGGTGTTGGTGTTGGTCTTTGTGTCGTGTCGTCGTCGTTGTCGCTGTCGTTATCGTTGCGAAAGCTGGTTTCGGTGTTGGTGTTGGTGTTGTTGTTGGCGGTGCTGATAGTCTGGTGTGGTGTGATGGGACGTATGGGTATGATATGGTGGATGGTGGATGGTGGGTGCTTGGTGTTGAGTCGTCACTGGTTACTGGTCACTGGTCGTCGTACCATCGTCTCTGACCATGTATGTATGGTCTTGGTCTTGCCCATGCCCATGCCTGCCTATCCATCTATACCTGACCCGCCGTACTGTGCTCTTCTTGTTCTTGTTCTTGTGTTCGTTGATCTGCCTTCTGTCTTCTGCCTTGTATGGTGGTGGTTGTCATTGACGTTGATGTTGACGTGGTTGTGGTCGTT
Source organism: Tetrapyrgos nigripes (assembly GCA_013368315.1). Classification (NCBI taxonomy): domain Eukaryota; kingdom Fungi; phylum Basidiomycota; class Agaricomycetes; order Agaricales; family Campanellaceae; genus Tetrapyrgos; species Tetrapyrgos nigripes. The sequence goes on along the minus strand of JAACJM010000280.1, from coordinate 77,941 downwards.
GAAGTTGACGTTGTGGTCGTGGTCGTGGTCTGGACGGAGTCGGAGTCGTCGGTTTCGATTTCCGTTTCGGTTTTATTTTCCGTTTATTCTGTTTATCCGGTTTGGGCGTTGGCGTTGGTGGTACCCCGTACCATCTAGTTTCCTCTTATGTCAGTACTGGATCTTGGTCCATGTCCGCCGACCTCGTCATCGTCATCGTCATTATTCGCATTGGGCATTGGACTTGGACTTGGACTTGGAGCTGGAGCTGTCGTTGGGGCCGGCCAGCATGGATATAGGGGAAATGTTGACGTTTTCGGATACTGTTGCCCTTTAGACCGATGTTGGGCGTGGGACTTCCGCTGGGTTATCATGGTCATGGTCATGGGATGGTGCTTGTCAATTGTTGGCTCTATGTTGGTGGTGGTGGTTGGACTTGTCGTTGGGGCCAACATGGATATAGGGGGGGAAAGTCGGTTGACGTGTTTGGATTTGGATACTGTTTTCCTCTTTCTCTCTTTTTTTCCTTCTCTCTCTTGCCGATGTTGGGCTTTTCAAAGCCTCTGAGACCCCGTCTGACCACGTCCCACCGCTGGGTTGTTGTCGTTACCATGGGATAACGGTGCTTGTCAGTTGCTGTTGCTTCATCACTGTGCATTGTGTCGGTTCTGGTTCTGGTGTGGAGCTTGTACACCACCGTATAACCGTGACTTATCCTTATCCGTTTGTTTCTCTCTTTGGTTTTTGGTTTTTGGGACCGACATGACGAGATTGGACTGGGCTGGCCATGGGGACTCAGTCCTGGGTTTTTGATGATGATGATGATGCCCCTTTGGTGGTGAAGGTGATGCAGACGTCGTCGTCTTCGTAGCTGTTTTTTTTTCAGAGTCTGAACCTATGTGGTAGTCTGGGTCTTTTATCACTGTCGTGGATATTAGTGTTGGTTGTCAGTGGTCGGCGTTGGTGGTCGTTGGAACCTGGTCACTTTCTCGGCATTCTCTTCACCTCGGTGCTGCGATTGTGGTTTTTTGAGCATGTCTTTATGCTGTTTATCTTTGTTGGATCCGTTTCGTTGGCTACTAGTCTGGGTCATTCATCACCGTCGTCGTGGATGTTGGTGTTGGTGGTCGTTGGCCCTTGGCTTTTTTGTTCCCTTTACCTTTCTTTTTGGGCCTTCCGTTCTCCTTGGATTCGTTTCGTTGGCGCTTCACTGTCCATCTGCTGGACGGAGACTATGCTTTTATTCCCCCCAGTCCGTTGTCGTCATCTCTTGACTTTGCCCGGTGTCTATACTGGACACGGTGATAGGACTTGGAGAGATTTCGGCTGTTTTTCTTTCTTTTTTTCCTTTTTGGTCTTTGTTCTTCTCTTCCTTCCTTCATTCTTCCTCTCTTCTTCTTTTATTCCTCTCGGTCCTTCACCGTAGTCTTTTTCGCTCTCTCGTCTGGTGTTGTCGACTTTTTCCCGTTCTTTCAGTCTCCTTCAAATCCACCGCATACTGATAAATTTCGGTCCTTAGACGAACCCACTAACCACTTGGACATGGCCTCCATTGACGCTCTGGCCAAAGCCATCAAGGAATTTGAGGGTGGTGTTGTGATTGTATCGCACGATTTCCGTATGTCCTGTACCGATTATGTTCCCTCCCGCTTTCTCTGATGTTTTTTTTTTTTTTTGCAGGACTCATCGGTCAAGTCACTGAAGAGCTCTGGGAGGTAGCCAACAAGAAAATCCGCAACCTTACTAAAGAGGGCATCAGCATCGTCGACTACAAGAAGAAACTTGCGCAAGAGAGTGAGTCGTCTTCGTCACTTCTTTTTATCTTTTTATCTGGTACTCATCTCCCCCCGTCTTCACAGGTGCCACCGCCATCGAGAAAGCCAAGCTCTTCAGTAAATCAGCACCCAAAGGCAAAGCATAAAGCGTATTATCAGGTCCAAGTCTCGTTACATTTGTACAACTTGAAACAACCCCAACTTTGTACAAGTAACTGTACTGTACTTCGTATGTATCTGTAGCCTTCTATTCTTCTATCTTATCCCTATCCCACATTCACCCTACGTTGCGTTATCGACGTCCATGTTGACGTTGTTGTCTGTGTCCGTATCTGTCTGTTTGTGCTGATTGTGTTGATTCCAATCCCAGCTTTGACTTGTTCTCGTACCTAGCTAGCTATAAATTTACTTAGATGTCGTCGTCAAGAACATTCCACGCTATCTCTTGTCTGTTTGTCTTTTTCGTCCATGCTACCTGCTACCTACTACGTTTTACTTTCCTTTGCGTTCGTCATCGCTCATTTACTACACTCACGATCTCGTTCTTTCTCTCTCTCTCTTCATAACTTACATGCACATAGAACACATTAAATCAATTGTATCGTATTTTGCATGACAAGATCCTATACTTCATAGCCCCCCCGCTAAAATGAGCTACAACGACCAGTACGGCGACGCCAACACCAAACTTTCCGCCCTCGCCTGCTTTTCAGCTGAACCTAAGAATATGGCTAGCGAAACCAAACTATCGGAGACTTCCCCGTCTGTTCTCGAGTCTACGCTGCCGGAGTCGCTCCTACCGCTGGTCTCGGTAACGAGAACTCTACCGGCACAGTTAATTACGGAGGAGGAGAGGAGTTTATTACCGGCGTGCAACTGGACCGATCTCGAAGCTTCTGAAATTGTTTTTTCGTAGGAATGAAAACTTGGGACTCAGGGGACGGATGTGCACTGACGGGAGCCTCGAGGCTGGGATGAACACATCACCGTCTCAAGACACCTATGACATCATGCTCGTTGAAGTCTTTGACATCTCTCCCAGCGTAACACGGTGCCCAGAGCCCGAATTCCGATCTCTTCCTCCTCCTTTATTTTCTCCTCTGCCTCTTTCCAGCCCTGCATCGTTTCGGAAAAGATACTTCCGGCTTTGCAACGAGCTGCCACTGCTGGTACGAAACTAGGGCTCCTAACGGATCGGATTGGGTCGGATTCGGATGCCAATCCGTTCGGATGGGTCGTCCAAATGTCCCAATCCGCATCCGGCAGATGGCATCCGACGGATAGCCGATCATCCGACGGATTGTGTGCCGAAAGTGGCGGCACTTGCCTTAGGGACCTTATCTCGCATAGAAAAACTTGAAAATTTATTTTTTTCATTGTTTTCTTTGAGTATACATGTGTTCCATGCCTAAAATACATAAAAGGTCCAAGTAGTGACAATTTCTGACTGTCTCAGGAAATTGTGGCATGTCAACATGTCATTTCCCACGATGCCGCAGTGGTCTTTCCTTGATTCTGTTGGCCATGTGGCTTGCATGTGGCCACTCGGAAAGGTCCGAGAACACTACCACACCTCCACCCAGCCTCCTCGTCACATCATTCTTGGTTTTCTCCACTATAGACCCACCTCTCATGCCCCTACCCAATCCGCGGATGATCCTCGGATTGTCGGATGGTAATCCGTTCGGATGGGAAGGACTACAAGTCCCAATCCGCATCCGAAATCCGACTGTCCATCGGCGGATGATCGCCGGATCATCCGATCCGTTAGGAGCCCTATACGAAACTGAGACCGCCCCGACGAAAGTTGAAACACCGAGACTAAAACCGAGACTGCACATATTGACAATATAAGCATACCCACGAGGACTCGTCTACAAAGAAGAGAGGGCAACACCTTTATTAGCAGGTCAAACTTGAAACGAGACTATGCCGCACACCTGGTCAAATTTAATGCAGGACGTCAAAGCACCCCAGACTGTCCAGAAACCTTGTTGCTTCATCTGTCTCGTTGGCGTTTGACATCTTCCTGGGCACAAGAGGTCAAAAGCGTAAGCTGGAAGCATGGTGGGAGGGCATCGTGTCGTAGCATTATATATAATTGAAGCATGGCCGACAGATGGTTGGATGGGTTGCAGGGAATAGGACAAACACTATATCTGTTCCATGCAGGCAGGTCAGCGTATCCGGAGCATCTGAGAGGCTGGAGGTGGGGACATGATGGTAGTAAGTTTGATCTTGATATCGCTCCCTGAACCAATTATTGTCCTGGACTTACTTCGTTTTTTGCGCGGCCAGAGAGTAGATAGTCTATCGTATTTGCAAGTAAACACCAAAGGCATCCCCACAGTAAATCAATAACTCACCTCAGGCATCGTATCATTATAGGGATAAATCAGAGGAAGATACATAGAATTCGGCATAGCGTCGTGGAACAATGGAGGACTAGTTTGTCCATCGTTTGCAGTGAGATGATTAAGTATGGATCCAGCACCTTCGAAATCGAGTTAAATGATGAGAGTGACGTAAGATTGCCAAGTCGATGGTAGATGAGTTGAAAAGTTGCCACGAAAAACATTATTCAAGAGAAGGAAGATTGAAGGATTGAAGGATTGAAGGAATGCAGCACACCAGCAGATTCTCCCCCGATGACCACACGCGATGGATCGCCAGGGAACTTGGAGATCTAACATGATGCAAAACATTAGAATACTTATGCCAATGTGGACCAAAACGTCCAAAGAATCTGCTCTCGAACCCACTGCAACGCAAAGTGCCATACGCGGTCAAGTACCTCCTCCTCCATTACTGGTCATACTGAAGTAACACTCACGCAACCCAACATTCAAATCTCCCTGTTCCTTCAACTTGCTGCCCGCCAAAAATCCAAATAAGCCGAGACGATATTGAATACCTACAACAATAGCCTCTCGACCAGCATCTATTTGAATATCGTCACCGTCGTAGCCACCTGTGGCGAAGCCAGCACGGGAGCCGCTGCCTAAGTGATAGCTGCGAGAGTACGTGTAGATCGGACGGATCAAGTCGGTCAAATTGAATTGAACAGGAGACTCAATATAGGTAGTGCGATGAAAGAAAAAAGAGCCCCCCACCGTGGATCCAAACAATGACCGGAAGGCTCTCTTTCGGCCCACTTGCTTCAGATTCATTGAACTGCGAACCAGGAACAAATACACTATCAGTGCAGGCTATCTGTTAGAAATACACATAAGTAAACGATGACTCGGAGGATATAGCTTACTTCAAAAAAAAGACAATCCTCGAGTTCTCTAGTAATCGCTTGGGCGGTTTCGATTTGAACGGTGTCGACTGGACGTTTACAATGTTGAGATGAATTGCGACGATGGCACTGACAGTTGTCACAAGCAATACGAGATGACACGCCTCGGCGGTTTATTCTGATTCTTGGGAGTTTGAGCCTGCGTCATAAACATACAGGGCTCATGAGACTGGGAAATGGTAGAGATGATAAATGATGGACGAAGAGCAGAGCTCGCATAGTCCGAATCCACGTAACTCGTGAATCCCTGTTCCCCCCAAAGATTTGCTCGCTTAGAGTACTTCGAGTCTGCAAAAACAGTCTCAAGGGTACTGATATAAGTAATAGATATATAGTTGGTATATTCGATTACCCGTGTTCGTATATGTCCTATCCGTCCGGAATGGCATAGGTGGATCCCCATCGTAGTGGACAAGGGGTACCCACTTTCTTACTGCCGGACATCACCTTCATTTTCGGTCATAAGGCCTGACCCCCTCCCCCCCCTCCCCCCTCTCCTTCCTTTTATGGAAGGTAGTATGTAAGCAAAAGTTACATAAGCTTACCTCATCTCCCCAACCCCATCATCAACGCTCTTTTGACTCATATTTTACTGCACTAAAAGTGTGTATACATGCTCTTTTTGTCCCTATTTAGATTGTACATATGCTGACCTGCATTTTTCTTACACTTACTGCCATGATGTCATGCAGTACAAGTCACATGGTTGCAATGGAACGGTCCAGCCTCCTTCTAGATTTGGTTTCTCAGCTAACAGAATGAGCCTAGATGCTGTTTTTGTCTTCATTTTATGCTTTTAGCAAGTCTTGTACTGAATGGAAGGCTCTTACAGGTCATCCAAGTGCTTATTACATAGCATGTCACTTTGGGTCATAAGGACCCCTACACCCCCCCCTCCCCCCAAGGTGATGTCAGGTATTAAGGTTCTGGGTACCCCTTGGTAGTGGAACAGGGCCGAGAATAAGTACAGCATGCTCCGTAAGCATTCAGCAGCATCAGTGGTAGACGACGCGTACCGAGAGCTTTAGCTCAACTAAGCGACCCGTCTCCCTTCTACTAAATAACATTAATCGACTCATGCCGAGTGCGAGAAAGAGAGGAGTAGACGACAGATGGAAGAGAGTGGAGGCATAGGTGAGGACAGAAACGGGGAAAAAGGCTCCTGAATAGTTGGAGTGGTTTGGGTTATCCCGTGAAGCTATCCAGCGGTGAGAACGGATAGAGGATACAGAATATCATTGAGGTGAAAGCTGATTGAGAAGAAGGAGAGGAGAGGGTTGGGCGAACCCATAGAGTGGGGATGGAATATGAGGCGTAGGGATATTGAGATCCTTCATAGTAATAATCATATGTTAGCATGCGAACACGTTTCATGACAGATGAACTCACCTAGAATCTTATACAATCCAGCTATCCTTCTTTTCAATTGCGCCATTCCCCACTTCCCCCTCTCCCCCATCCACTCGCACACACACGTATCCCTCACTTCACGTCTCATCTTAGCCCTTCCTGGGCTCACTGATCCCATTCGTCACCTAACCCACTTCCCCACCTTCCCGCCAGTCGCAGTCCATTTCCAAATCTCGTAACCTCCCCCTCCTCGAATCCTTCCTTGCCTCTTGCCTCCATTTCTTCCCCTCTCTCATTATCCCAAGGTCAGCCCTCCCCCCTAATGTGTGTACTTCTGCTTCCCCACTCCTCCTGCGTTCCCCTCCTCGCTCTTTTCCCTTCTAATGCTTTCAATAGATGCTCCATGAAAACGACTTGCGGGACCGTCCATCCTGTATCCTAAATCCCTTGGATGCTTCCATGAGAGACTCGGAGGGGAAAAGACGAAGGACGATATTGTTGGTAGTATGAGGTAAGGCTGGATGTAAGATGGTGTTGACGTGGTCGGGAAAGGCGGGGAGCAAAGGCGGGAGGAAATCCAATGTAGATATTGACGGAAAAGTGGAAGATTACTTGACATAGATGCGGAACGTAGCGCAAGAGTTTGAGTCTACAGCAACCGAAGAGGACACATACAAACTCACCTAGTGCTCTCGTCGTCAGCTTCAACTTTCTGTCATTCCCTCATTCTTCGCTCTACATCTCCGTAATTGGCATATTGTCCTCCAACCCACCGAAACCACACCCTGAGACGAACATACGCCTCGTCGAAAACTGGACCGCTCACAATGACTACGTTGGTAACACACGCCGAAAGGACGTTTCTATCGGCTCGACGGATAGGCGAGCAAATAGTTGTACGAAAGTAGGATATATTTGTAATCTAGATATATGTATAAATAAATGATATATTCGGACTCTGAATCTTTGTACAGAAAGTACATACATTTGGAGACCTTTAATTACACTTGATAAGTACACGAAAAGATGGCACATGTGATGTATAGAAAGAAGGACAAAAAGACTGTCTAATTTGTACAACTATTGAAGCAAAAGAAAGATGGTCTATTTCTCACACAGAATTGAGTCCAGAAATGCTCTATATCTGGGCTTCAGATATAGGCACAGATAGGAGTCTGAATAGATCAACTATATAAAGTTCAGATAGGTCAGTTGATAGATGATATTTTGAGAGACAGAATAGGACGCAGGTGCGTCAGTGGCTTGACGCAGTCGCGTCTCCAACGCGTTCACGGCGAGACGTCTCTGCGTGCAAGAATATAGTAATGTAAGTACTTCATGTATTTTCTTTTTGAAGGATGAGAGTGTGTGAGTAAAAGCAGTTACACCGGCTTTACGTGTCCTCGTACGTCTATCATATTACTGATGAACGCCTTCATAGCTTCTATTCTTGACCCCCATCCCTGACAGTATGGAAAGCCGGAAGGCCCTCACTTTAAGCGAAATAGATTTTGATTTCCGACGCTGAGACCCCGGGCACGGCCATTTTGGAAATCAGTCAATATTAATAATACATCTATACATAGGTGCACAGTTTGAACTGGAGTGCACTCCTGAAGCAAGTTGACTGAGTCTAGAGTCGATTGTACATACAAAAATAGTGCAGTAGCTCTAATAGAAAGTGCATGGAAATGCTGGGCAGAAATCACGCTGACAAAAATATCTGCTCGACGGATAGATCACATCACTACTACTGATATAAGATATATCTGTAAAAAAGCGTGTTTCTGTACGCCTTTCTGCCGAGCGGATATTTTTGTATTTTCGGCGTGAATGGCCTTGCGATACACGTGGTGTCAGACATTCACCAAGTTCATAAGTTGAATAATGATCGCGACTGTAATGGAACGACCCCTACCTGGTTGTAAGCATCTTGTATTCTGTTTCTTTGAGTTTCCTATGTCTTGATCTACTGTACTTACAATGTAATTGATGCTTTGGGCATCCGTTTCTCCTTTCTTTCCTTTTCTACGGCATTCTAATAAATGTTCCCTTCTATTCTAGATACTTCTAATGACTCACAGCTTAAGTATATAAGTATCTTGGTATGTACCCCTGTAATGACCTTTCCTGCCTCGCAATACACACCTTTGCTTCAATCTTACATCTTGACTGATCATAAGCTGGCATCCTTAGTAACACGCAAGCTTGCTTAGTGTGCTGTTTCTCGACCTTGACTGACCACCAGCCAGGAACCTGGTATTTCTCGGTAATGCGAAAGCTTGCCTTGATTTAAGTACCTTTTTCTCACTACTGATTATCTTAGAGTATCCTGAACCCGAACCAAACCTGTGGTTCCCACCAGTTTGGTTCTTTACAGCGATGTGAATTGACAAGGATAGACACAGAATTGCATATTGAACAGAGGAGTGCACATTGGATCTTGGTATAGCAGTAAAGCATATATCAGAGAGGGGTGCATATGAGATTTGAGATTCTAAGTCTAAGTCTAAATAAATATTGTAGTATAGAGGTACATTTAAGTATCATTGACCAGGTCTCTGAGCACATCAAATACCTTCCACTTCTCCTCAGCACTGCCTCGAAACTACCCTTTCGGAGTTACAGTATATGTACGTGCTTCCTTTGTAGTTATGCGCTTCTTGCCAATTTATGCTTTGAGGAGCCTCGAAACTACCCTTCTTCTATACTGGTACATGTGCATCGCTTGCTGACAAGCCTCGAAACTACCCCTTCGAAGTTACAGTATATGTACGTGCTTCCTTTGTAGTTACATGCTTCTTACTGCTTTGTATTTACCACTTTATACTTATGTGCTTCTTGCCGCTTTGTAGGGGGTTGTACTATGTATGTGCTTTGTACGTCTTTTCACCGCTTTTTTATATACTGCTTTGTGCTTTGTACATGCTTTTTACCACTTTGTACTTCAACTACATGCTTCGAGCCTACACGAGACTACAAGCATATGTAGTACCTTACGATACATAGAGTATCTTGCTCTATGTACAACCGCTCTATGTACCTACAACACATGTTCCTACCTCTATGTACACTATTAGATATGGAATCAATATATTGCCCCAAAATCAAAAATAGGATGAATTTAGGACACTCATGAGCACGTACAACTATAATTTGAAGCCATAAGAAAGAGAGAAGTATGACTTCAGGAGCCATCAAAGTGGACATATGCATTTTCTGCTATGCCGAAATTGCCGGCTGGCCACATGCCCAGGCCCCTTTGTGGCCATTTTGGCGTAGTAGTCTTTCTACAATGCAATACATCTATGTACTATCCTATAGAGTATTTATATTGCATATCAGAAAACTAAGACCCTTATGAATAGTGTTTAGCATGGATAAATGTCTAGATTGCATGTAAAGTTCAAAAATATTCCAAAATCCATTGAAAATGCGAAGTTTTACATTCAGTCTGCTTGAAATTTGATGTTCAGAAGGAGAAAGAGCCTGGACCCTGATGTATTTACTCATCTTGGATGTCTGAATAGGAGCATTGCAATTTTAAGTATCACTGAGATCCAGTAATTTGGAAAAAAAGAGATCCCAATGTGGAATGCATCAGGCTTGTTAAAAGCCAGCAGATCTTATGATACAAGTTCTGGTAAAGGTCAAACCCCAGCCAATAAGTTCAAAGGGGATTTGGAGCCAAAAGAGGTTGGGAACTATGACTTCAGGACCTGTCATGGAAGTGCCTCAGATTCAACAAAGTGGCTGTGCTTTTCACTTGCTAAGGAACAGCACAGTGCCACTGAATGTGAATCTTCTACAAATGTTACACAAATGCTAGATGGCATAGTAGTAGATAGTGGTCAGTAGATACAATCTAATACAGTAGAATATAACATTAATGCAATAATTTGACTTTTTGCCAAAATACATGTCCAAAGATACCTGAGTACAAGTACAGACAGATCTATGTTCAAAAGAAAACAAATTAGAAGATTATTCTCAGATCAAATCAGAATTACCTTTGTGAATCAATCTTGGGCTTTCTAGGAGCTTTCTGCTAAGCATTTTGCCATGGGTCAGAATTGGCAGTATTGAGTTTGTGCTTCTTTGGAATGAGGGGTAATTTGGAGGGTTGAGGATTGGCTAATGTGGATTAACGCAAAGCGAGTTTTGGAGATCCAGTGCGTAGTGGAAATATACCATCGATTTTGTTGATTGCAACCTGTTGCATCATTTTAAGACTGTTATTAAGCCGCTCCTTTCACTGTCGCAGCTCTTGAATGGATTTTTCTTTTAACACACCACCAGGGCATCCAGTAGCATGCTGAAATGAGGGTGAGGGTGAGGGTTAGAGTCAAGTTGAGGAGTAAGAGATACTGGACTTAGATACAGGATTCACTTGTGCACATCTACGGGTTCCACAACTGGATCTTCTTTCAGATCAATCATATTGGACTTGAGTTCTCTGAAGTTTTCTGGACCAATAGTAGTAGAATATTGACAAAGGTAATGCTTCTGGAGCCTCAGGCATAGTGCTATTGAAAGGAGGATGGCAGAACAAATTTGAGACACAACGTGTCTGAGCCACCGCGTGAATGCCTATTCACACATATCCATTATGTCACATTATGTCATGTCATAACATCAGTGGTCGTTCAATGTTAGGACACATACAGGCTAGAGGGCAAGAAAAACAGGACACATGTTACATGGTAGCAAGTTGCACAGATCAGGCAACTGAAAAATTATTGTGCACATTGACTAGTGTAGGTGTCCGAGGTCTTATTGACTATATAAGTACATATCACCGAGGTTATAACTATGCGGGCTAACTGACTGATCCAGAGCAGTGAGGGCCTTCCAGCTTTCCATATGACAGGTGAAAATTGCATGGCATTTAATGTATCATGAAAGTAAGTCCCTAGTGGATGAGGGAAGTGTAAGCCAATGGAAAGATAGAGAGTAACACAAAAAACCCACCTCCTTCCCAACTGGTCTCCACAATGCTGGCATTTGTAAGGCCTATCACCGGTACATGAAAACGGTGAGTCAGCAACAGCATCACACGAATGTGGGCATGCGCTTGGTTGGAGAATGGAAGCTTGGATTCAGGTGGCTTGATGTGTTTGTGGTGCCTGTGGCGCGTTACACCTTACATCTTGGTCAAAGGGTTGACTGACGCCTATTGCAGCTATATCCTTGAGGCTGGATAACCATCATTGGTCAGCGTCCATCAGTGGTTTGGAAGGGTTGGTTAAGAGTCTCACTGAGGCAACAGATCATATGTTGTATTGCACCCTTCTTTTACCTCTCTTCTGTTCTGCTCCCTTTCATCCATGATGAGGAAAGATGCATGTGGCAATGATGAGGCCCAAAAGGAATGAGCACGAGCACTAAATGAGCACTGTCAACTGGCTTCTATCAGAGCTGGAAATTGGTAAGAAAATCTCGAGAAAATCGTACATTTAAATTGCACAGCCACAAGCAGAAGCCCTCAGGTTATAGGAACATCCCTAAAGAGTTTTGTAACGCTGTAACCTTCGAAGGAAAACGCATTTTTTGCGCAATTTTTGTGGCAACAGTTGGTACACCTATCAAGTACAGCCACACATTGGAGTGTCAGATTTATAAGAACGAGTCCCTTAAAAGGGCCTCGTAATCCTGACTTGTATGCATCCTAAACCTCATCATGTGCCTACAGTGGTGGAAGTGTCACAAAGGCTGGGACTTCAACAAGCTACAGAACTGGAGATTGTGTCCTATTCGATGCAAGGTGTGCTGCTCTTTCTGTTATTCTCAATCTATGCTGATGCTGTGTCGTTGGAACAGCAGTGTCAGAAGAGTATTTATATGGAGTGCAACTCTTGCATAGCTGGATAATGACACTAGCAGCCTATTCAGTTTGAAGAGCTCGTCTCTACCCTTCCCTCCCTATTGTCTTTCATTCATGCCTTATTTCTCACGTCATTTCTTCTTTTGTGATTCGACGCTCACACTAATGTGACACTGGGCTTTTGTGTCTCAGCTAGTAATTGTGTGTGCGCTGCTGTCTTCATCTCTGACCTCTACATACTTCATCCCACACGTCGTACACTGGCATTTGAGATGTGAAGACAAATTCGTTTTGTCTTTTGGTGCAGATAGAATTTGCTTCCGAAGTTCCTGTTGAAATCCCCATGATGCTGGAACGAGTCTTTGGTCTGGAGAGGCAACCCTTGCTTTACTCCCTGCCATGTCTACTGGCAGTCTTCCCCAGCCACTCAGTACAATCCTCAGACATTTCCAAGGCTTCAGTACGCCATGCTCTCACCCTCAGTTAACCTTTTGATGTAAGTATATGTAGTATAGCACCTAGATTTTTGCGTCCAGGTGCATCCACCATGTACATCCAGTGCCATGCATCCAGTTGATCTGTGTTCAGTCAGTCCAGTGGCTGTGTTAATACTAATTTTACCGTAGATGATTACACTTCACGAATACTCCTCGCTATGTATTCCTGCTTATCACCTGCACTTTTGATTATTTCTGGCATCTCCAAGCTGTGTTTCTGAGGCTATGGGCCTCAAGCCCTTATCTGTACACTCGCAATCACGGGTAGCTATAACTTTCTAAATCACACAAAATCACACAAAATGCTATTGTGCGTGTACCCTATGTCATAGGAGTATTTCATGGCATAAAATACATACTAGCTAGCTAGCCTAGTTGTCTCAGTACTCACAAGGCTATCGTTGAAGTGTTATGAGTGCATCAAGGGCCTCAAGAAGGCCCGAGCTGACCCAAAAATGCCAATACAACCTCTTCCCATGCCCATCAACCATCTGCAAGTCATCCTCGGATTAGTCCGATAATATCCCTCGGTTGGGGTACTCACCGAAACCGGACGCTTATCCTTTGGATGTTCAGATCAAATCCGCTAAGAGCAACAACTTTATATGAGACACATGGGAAAGTTGTCAGATGTTGCCACTGTGGCAGCCATTTTATGATGGCTAAGCTGTGGAAAGTGACAATGAGTAAACGCTATGTAAACGCAGATGTAAACGCAAATGTAAACGCAAGTGGAACGCCATGTAAACGCAAAGTAAACGCTAGCATTTTACACATGCGTTTACTGTGCATCTCGCGTTTCAAAATTTGCGTTTACATCAAGGGGGTGGCGGACCGAATATACGGAACAGGGGGTGGGGGGGAGGAGGGGGTCTATGGTCTGGCCAAAACTTTTTTTTGACAACCTTGGACTGACTGTCTCGGAACGTCCTATGAGGTGCTGATCAACATCAACAGAGGCAGATAAATGTCAGTTAAAGTTTTAAGTAAGTTCCGAGGGTCTTCTAGTACAAGTTCGTAGCTACCTTATATGTACAAATTGGTTGGCGTGCTCACACCCAGCACTAACCAATATTCATTGGCCAAAAGTTAGTTCGGAAAGGTCAAGTTTTCGAGGGACCAGGAAACTCATTTGGAAACGAAAGGTTTTCGTGCTTCAGAAATTTATCGGAAGCGGATCCGAGCCAATTGGATCGCTTGCCGAGGCTTCGGAAATTTAAAGTTTTCGAATCTGTTTTCAAGCACCAGAGATTTGATGTTTCTTAATTAACTTCTGGCCACAGAATATTGGTTACTGCTGGGTGTGACTGGAACAAAGATTTTTCAACCTTACTACAGCCCACCTTCTCTACACATCGTCCATCACCATGCCCAGAAAGAAAAAGCAACCTACTGAATGGACAGCCAACAGTGTCCTTGTCTGTCTGGAGTGTAACAAGGAAGTACAAGTGGGTACCGGAGGTTACAAAAACCTGGATAGCCATATTGGAAAGTCTGCGTGCAAAGCCAACCAACAAAAAGCATCACTCTGGCCAATCCCATTGCCATGTGGGCAACAAGAACATCCTCCCAGAGCGCGGCGTCAATTGGAAGTGCGATTCTTGTCAAGAAATGGCTCACAAAAGAGGATGGGTAGCATTATCTTGTCTTATCTTACAGTTTATCTAATCTTATCTGGCTGATATACCATATATAGAAGGGGAGGGGGGGTCTGGGTAGGCCACAAAAATTTTTTATGAGTGGATGTAAAAAAAATATTGGCTGCCACCCCCTTGGTGTACATCAACGCTTCAGGCCATAACACAACCCTCACGTTAGCATATCAGAGGATAAGAGGAGTACGCCAGTGTACTATGTAGAGGGCAAATGACGAAAGCCCCAACTGAAAAGTGACGAGGCAAGCTGATGGACAGGAGAAGATGCTGTGCTGCCATGTGGCGTGCCACGGAACAAGCCGTTGCCACGACATTGCCGCTTTCTGAAATGGGAAATGGGCGGTGGACCAATGACGCTGGGGTCGTGAGAAGAGGTCCAGGAGGTGCTGGATTTTTTAAAAATCGCGCACGAGCCGAGTGCTTTGATAAAAGTGCCTATGGTTGATCCATAGGTTTTATAAAACGTCTTGCATGGTTAGACCATGCAATTTTTATATACTTTTATAAAAAATGTTTGATTGGGTACTGCCACCATGATATTTGATTTACAATACTTATGAAGGGGGTGTGGGCCAGCACTGAGCGTGGCGGAAACAAGTCCGGTGAGTTCAAATCTAAGATGAAGATATTCAACAAAAAATCGATATTGCTGGTTCAATTTCTGAGAAAACTACTAGAGTGTAGATCATTGTGTAGAATCAGAGCTATAATCAATATATATGAGATAAAGATACAGCCCTCGAGCTCTTGAAAAGGGAATACTTACAAGAATAGGGGCGCATATTCTCTATTACCAGAGAAAATTGGAAAGAAATTTGATCGAGACAGACGGAGGAAACCGGGACAAACTCAACATAGCCACACGCGGAAACGCAGTGTAAAGAACTCGTCCTCATTCTTCGGCCTCGTAATCAAATCCTTCGAAATCCTAGTACCAATCCTATTTCTCTGGGAAATGATGATGATTATACTATGCTCCGCAGATTCGCAACTCCCAGGGTTGTCCCAGGGCAAGAAATTGTGCATTCAAGGTCCAACCCAATTTACGTTGTATGACCAAAAATCCCGTTGCATGACTGAAATCTCTTTGAAATCCCTACGCCGATGCTATTTCCGTGCGTAATGAAGATATGCTTCATCAATTTGCAGTTCAGAGAGCAAGACATCGCGTGCTCAATGTCCGGTAGGCTACAATCAATGTTGTATGACTGTGTATGACCAAAATTACTGTTGTATGATTGAAATTCGTTCAGAATCGCAATACTGGTACCGTTTGCGCACATTATGGTGATTATCTCACAACGCTTCATTCATTTAAAATGCTGAGAGCTAGAAACAGTGCATTTAAGGTCCAGTACAAGCTGGTGTAACATCAAAATAGACCCTGTATGAGCAGAATTCCAATTCCAAGACTCTAGTGTTGTTCGTACAGTATATGTAGTTGAATATGTCAAGACCCTAGGTTACTGTACATAGCAAGGTAGAATACCATTCGCCTTATCAGATAAGGCACAAACCAGTGCCAATGGGACCAGAATATGGCCTGTACCACACTGCGCTTTAACTGAAGTACTTACTACTTAGTATTCATTTACTATAATGTCTCTATGATCCCTACACTACATGTTGAGGCTTCAAGCAATACTGATGCACCATAGAAGAGCATAATCATGCTCAGGGTGTACAAAGTTGGGAATTTTGGTCAGAAATTGAATTTCAGTCATACAACTGATTTTTGATCATACACAATCAGAATTCTCCTGATGTATGTATCTACTATTGCTGTAATTACTCTCACAGAGAACAGGGACAGCCATTTTCATGAAAGAAATGTCTGGAGAAGTACGGCTCAACCGGAGGGAATCTGTAAAGACGACACCCGAATTTTAGTCATACACTCCGAATTTTGATCATACAAAATTCTCCGTCATGGTACCCACTGTTGTTCAAATTATTGGGGAAGTAGGATCTTACAATGGTCTCAGCCAGAGTAAACCTCCCCTAATAAATCATGTAATAGAAACAAGACGGACCAGACGCGTAACGCAAGTCGCGCGCGACGCGCGTCGACACGCCAACACGTGATGCTGACGCATGGTGTCAACATATGGGTTCCCGTCAGTTTCCCGTCAACACTACTGCTTGCTCTACTCTCCGCTCTACACCTTCTCTCGTTCTTTCTGCCAGACCCCTTATTACTCAAGGGTCAAGAGTGTTCCCTGTCCAATTCTGTAGTCAGCCCTGGTACACAACTGGTACATGACTCTACTCTCGTTCTCTGACGAAAAAATACCACATCCCGGTTTGGAATATGAGGTGAAATTTTGGTCTAGTGGTGATTTTAAATGTCTTAGTTCGTTGGCAGAGTGTGCAGAGGGGCGTAAAGCGTGCGCTGAGTATCAGCACGATGTGCGTGTGAGACTAACCGGGATGATGGACAATGGTACATGTAGGACTAGGTGGGAGAAGCTGCCTGCCAATTTTATCACTGGAAAGGTGTTATCAATTAGATTCACATTTGTAGTTACAAGATGATAATGTACCGTAATTTAAGTAAGGAACGCGCAACGCATGGACCTCGGTCCAGAGCCGTGGACCTCGCTGGTACATGGCTTAATCCTCCTTGAGACCTTGAGGGCCTGAGCATTGTGTACTATGAATAGCTATGGTTATTTTGGTCATAAGTTTTGTAAAAGTGCCTATGGTTGAACCATAGCTTTTATAAACCGGTTTGCATGGTTACGCCATGGATTTTATAAAGCCCCTGCGTCATGGGGTGAACGCTTTGCGTTTACATTAATTTTTGAAATTTTGAGTAATAATAAAGTATATTTGATGGAATTTTGACCAGCATATGCTTGGTTCAAGAGTGTCTCTTACTTATATCTGAAAATCTAAAGCTACAATTCAGAAGTCACTAGTTTGGGAGTGAAGTCTGTACATTACACACCTGAAATAATACTGGGATGCCTTTCTAGGGCATTAAAAACTCATTTCCAAGCTGTATTTAGATGCAAGGCTACGTTTGAGACAGGTCAAATTACAAAAGGATATTCACTGATTAGATTCTACATAAGTAACTACCTATTGATTTCAGGTTGGCCATCTTCAATCAGTCTACCTTGGCCTGGAAGATGTGAAACGCACAATGTAAACGCAAAAGTGAGCTCAGTGTAAACGCAAAATTACATAGACCACTTATTATTGATACTTCCTTATTGTTCTTTTGTATTGAAGACTCTCTTCTGTAGTGTAGATGTCAGAACGATTGTCAGGAAGACAATCAGAGAGCTATGCAATTCATAGTAAGTATACAGCGGGCTATGATTGAGGTTTTGCACAGATGAGAGCTCTGAGGAGGAGTCGCATGATGCGTTTGTTGATTGTAATGCTGCAGCCAACATGCATACTATCACCGGTTCACTGCTGCATCCTGCAGTTCCCGCCTCCTCCCCTCAAGTCACTCAGGATACCGATGTTCCTAAAGCTCAGCAGAGAAACAATAAGTCCACAAGTCCACAACAGCACAACAACTTATAAGTCCGGTTGAGAAGAGAATGAGAACGGGAAGTTAGGATAACAGAGGAAGGAGCAGTGCGTTGAAGGGAAACTGACCAGGAACACACCATGGCCGTCACGTGCATGTTAACGCGCCTTGAGGCATCTCGACGCATTTGCGCAAAATGCTACACTTTCCTGGACCGTCCTGTACTCGACAACACAATTCAACAGGGTGAATACATTAGGAGTATTTGAGACTACCTCTGGAGATAAACACGTTCCCCATTACTGAGAATTTTTGTGTATGATTAACAAATTCCAAAAAAATTCGGCGAGGGCCTGCGTGATTGAGCCATACCATCCATTGATGTATCCCTACTATATATATTATAGCACTAGATACCCACGAGAATGATTCTGATTTAGTATATGATCAAAATCCAGTGCAAAAAGTTCAGTGTGATTCCTAACTTAGCAGTGTAGTATAACTTTCAAATACCTTTCTATCTAAGTAATACACATATACCTGTTGCTTATTTACTATTGAGGTATAGCACACCACACATGAGGGGAAAAAGCCTCATTCCCATATCTTTCAGCCTGACAGTACACATGGATCTTGCGAAGATGTCTGATCTAATTATTCCACGGACGAGGTCAAATCTGCAAAGGAATTTGGCATGACCAAGTATAGTTTTTGATCAGTATATGCACCTAAACACACATCATCCCTACACTTTGCCTCAACAGTCCCGATCCCTATCACGTCAATGCCAAACCTCTCTACCTTTAAGGTTCTCTGGACTCCCCAGAATACTCTCAGATGTCTAGCTCACCCAGTCTCCTAGACAGACCTATCTCTGACTGGGCTGTCATGGGACCTTCATGTGAAGCTATCTGTCCTTTCCTTTTATGATCCTCCTCCCTCATTTCTCCCTGCTGAGTCCGTTCCTCTTTCGCATTGTTTTGTGCCCGCCATCACACCAGCTGCAAGTGACTTTGATCTGTCGCTCTGCCTTCAAAAATACCAAGAACTCAACGCTGTTTTTGATTACTGCTCCTTCTCTACCTTCTCATCATGCTATCCCAATGGTATCCATGCATGCACCTCAATTTT
Organism: Tetrapyrgos nigripes; assembly: GCA_013368315.1. Classification (NCBI taxonomy): domain Eukaryota; kingdom Fungi; phylum Basidiomycota; class Agaricomycetes; order Agaricales; family Campanellaceae; genus Tetrapyrgos; species Tetrapyrgos nigripes. The sequence goes on along the minus strand of JAACJM010000280.1, from coordinate 58,942 downwards.
CTTTTTGCTTGCTTTTTGTTTCTATCATTTATGGAACCAACCTTAAACCACACATCCATCCCTTCATCCTTTGCTTCTTTGCTCTGCTTTGGTTCCTTGACTTCTTGCGATGTCTCTACACACTCAAGCCATCTTGCCCGTGTAGAACCCCCCCCCCCCCTCTGCTCCTACATGTTCATAGCGATGTCACTTGTCTTTTTCTTGGGTTTTGAGTTTTCGGTTTTTTCGGTCTGTGGCTTTTTTGCGTTTTGATTGTTCTGTTTTTCTGGTTTCGGTTTTTCGATTTTTGGGTGCTTTGTTTCTTTGCCATCTTCTCCCCATCTCTTGTTTGTCTCTCTCCCTTTTTTGAATCAATCTTTAACAGTAACAACATCAATGTCACTCTCAGTAGTTAGCTGGATATCTGTGTTCATTGGCTTGCGTTAATATTGGGCATGGCATAAGCATCAGTCCAGCCAGCATTTGCACGAGGTCTGGTATTAGCAGTGCCAGATGCCTTGTTTCCCTATTCTTGTCTTTGCAATATCTTTCATTTATTTCCTCATCTTTCCTCATCGTCTTAACAACAGAACAAATGGATGAAAGGAGGTTGGAATGTGGGCATGCACTTGGTTGGAGAATAAAAGCTTGGAGTCAGGTGGCTTGATGTGTTTGTGGTGCCTGTGGGGCATTAATAGGTGGTTTTTGTAATTAAGCACTAGGAACTGCACCCAAACACAAAACTGTATACAAATGTAAATGAGACGAGTGTTCCGAGTAGTCAGAGTACTCAAACTCCCAGTTTACTTGTACTATAAGTACTTTTGATCAGAGCTTTCAATGAAGTTTGCACTTAGCATGCAACACAATAAACCCAAAAAAAAAAAAGTTTAGCACCAAGGGGATCAACGAGTCCCAAAAATCAAACACTTGTAGGCTACAGTTGCCTTAAAAATCAACACTTAATAGACCAGAAGGTCAACACAAAGATCACAGTTATAACCCCAAAGATGTTCAATTTTAAAACTCTATTATCTCCAACACAATGTTTGTACTTGTAGCGAGTGCAGTTAAGTTTGTCTAGAAGCTTTAGTCCATGTTTCACGTCCTCTGATACTCTACAGTATGTGGCTTGGGTAGCTACTTGTAATATCTGGTCCTTTTATACTACTTGCAGCTACAACTATACAGTTACCTATTTCTTTTTGAGGTCTGCTAAAAGGTATGTAGAGAAAATATAAAACAAATCGAAAAGTCCACTAGCGAGTTCTACCTATTTCCTCATAAGTAAAGACTTGCTTATTAGGGTATACAGAAACTGTCCAATATTATCTAAATATTCATAGGAACTTTCTTCAGTTCCCTTTGTCAGCCATCTGGTGTTTTCATGTACCATCCTGGTTAGCTCAGAACGCTCCACTTATGACTGCTACGTCCTTCATACACGTCCTTACACTAGGGGCATAGGGTTTTCTCATAGTTTCTTTATTCTGTTCGGTTTTCCTTTCCCTTTTCTCCAATCTTGCTTTATTCGTGTTCTATGTATTGCCAGCAGTCTACTACTGAGTCCTACATACGAGTCCAGCTCTTCTGCAGTCCTGTTTGCATACTTATTCCTTCCTCAATGCTTTCAAGGCCTAGCTAGATGATTACTGACGGATTTATCCTTATCCAGAAATAACGTTACCCATTTGGGTTGTATTCCAATCATTCGGATGTACTGCGACTTAGTGCTTCTCTCCCTCATATCTCTGTGTAGAGATGCCCGTCCACTATCCCCTCTGTACCGATGGATAGCTGAACTCTCTGGGATCCCATACATATATACTTTGTCCTACTTTTGTCCACATGTATTTTTTACAGATACTTAAGATTCCCTCGAAGCTGTTTTAGTACTACGGGATGTACTGATACATAGATCTAGACCTAGCGTGATTGTCTGCATGTCTGATCTTAGCACTGTCTTCTCTGAGCAACCTTTCAGCTGAGGATTGTGTTGCTTACGCGTTCCCATGCCCACGAATAGGGGCTACCTCGCATTTCACTGTCCCTTTGGATCACGCTAGCAGTTCTAGTCATTATAATAGGATTCGAAAGCCTTTATAGACTATCTTTATCATTTGGTGGGTCTGCTATTATAACTCCCAACTCGTACATATCTATCATAGTACTTAGAATGAGCACTTAATATTATTGTACCATTGTTTTCTTAGTCCCGCTAGGTATTAACTAGCAGTTCAGGGCTCACCCTAGTCCTCTTATTCCCTTAAAAGAACATCAAAACTGATATTATGAACCAAAATCCAAGTATGTATACTGCGATTTTGTACGGTGTATCAGCATTACGCCTTACATCTTGGTCAAAGGGTTGACTGACACCTATTCACTGCGTTTTCTGCAGAGATACACAAATGATAGCAGGACTTCTGTACATGCTATGTAAGCCTTTACAGATACCTTTGAGGATGATACATGACGGTATAGCAAGATAGGACGCTACAAGGCGTACAAGCTCTGTAAATGACTGAGAGTACAAAGATAGTCAGAGTTAGGCAAGCATGGCCAAATACGACACCCCATGACACGGGGATTTTATAAAAAGTGTGGGTCAACCACCAAAATGATTTTATAAAACCTGTGGTTGAACCAGACCACTTATAAAAGTACCTTCTAGATAACCACAAACACTGCCATGGCTAGTACTGACCTTTGGCGGGAGACTCTTGCATTGGAGGTGGTCCATGTATTGAGGACCAAGGTCCATGGCTCTGTCCTGCTGCCTGAATTTCGACCTTCCAAAACAGTACATCAAGAAATTTATTTGCCGCCAAATCTAGAGTACACATATTCTCCTCTGTAAAGATACGCTGCAAGCTGAAATGGAAATGGTAAGTGTAATATCTATGCTTCCCTACATCTTTCCAACCACATCCAATTCTTTTCCGAACTTTTCTTTCTTTTATTTCGAACTTCATTCCCTTTCATCCCAAACACTTTCTGATCATTCATTTCTGATTTCATATCCGAGCTCCACTATTAATCTCCACAAATGGATCCCATCCGGGAACCCGTGATTCATTTTGGATAACTACCGGACAGCTTGTATCTAATCTCCAAACTTACTCCACTTCATCTCCAATCCATTCCACTTGGTTTCCACTTGGTTCCGCAGTACTCCATCCATCTCCAATAGCACCATGTGCTTTTCCTTTATTTCCGAACCATCCCTATCTTACTCCTCTTCATTCTGATAGTTTCCGAAGTAGTACTTAAGCTAGCAACTTTGTAGTAGATAGCTTAAGTCTAAAATCAAATTAGCTGGTCTCCTAACTGCATCCAACTTCAGACAACATAGTGCCATCTTAACGGATTCCATTCCATGTCTTCCTTACACTTTGATCTCAGAGACTACCAGTTCTACCTGGATTCATCTTTATCCTTTTCCAAAAAATCCCAATAAGACTTCTGCTCGGATCTGACGTGTTTCCTAATGCTAGGATCTGCCTGGACTTAACAGTAAGGTATTGTATGGTGATATCAAGGCAGCAGTACCCAACTGAAGTTTAGTGTTGACTTGCAATGCATCTGACACATGCAGAGTATCTCAAGACAAAATGTCTCCAGGTCCATTGGTCTACAAAGACAAACACTGGCGGTGATGGCTGGAAGCATGACAAGGGGTCTTATCATGCAACTGATCCCTCAGGTGACTGGGAGATCAACAAACAATGTTTGGGAGTTTTGATATGCTCAAATGAGGAATGTCACGCTGTCACTTGGCCAAGGACATCTTGACAGAGGAGAGACCAACAGGACATCTGCAAATGTGGTGCTCAACTTATGCACAGGGCTTGCAATTCCAAATCCTTTCTGATCATATATGCCCAGGTTGGAGGGGACAAAAGCACACACCAATATATATATATATCAATGGTGCTCCCCATAACCATAGTCAAATTCCCAGTCACCCTCATCTCAGTGCCAATGAACAAGTAGAACTCGACAAACTCCATGATAGCTGGCCTCATAGCACCCCTGCTCAGCATCAAGTTGGTGAGATCCACAAGGATGGAAAGGTTATTGCTCCTCCTGCTGCAAACATTTCTTTGCGATTGCAAAACTTGAATGCACTTCAGTATGAGCTCCGATCTGCCAATGCTAGGGACACCAATGGACACTCCTACAATGCGCGCTTTTGAAACTGGCAGAAACAGCTTGGAGATGCCATTCAAGTTTGCATCAACACCAATAACCCTGATGCCTGTGTCATTTCCTACCAAACACCTTGGATGCAAAAACATCTTCTCCAGAACAACACTTCAATATCTACCAACTCACTTGCTCCTGTTGAAGGTCTTTTGACTGATGCTGCACACAAGTACTGGGCAGATCCAAACGCACTCTTGATTGTCACCACTGCTTTCAATGATGTTGTGCAATGTTGGGCTCCAGGAATGTTCACCTATGCTGATGGAGCCATAGAAGAACATTACAGATAGCATTTTCTGGGTATATTTATCGGAATAGCTGATGCTGCCACTATGGAGATAGACCAATTGTTGATGAAATGTTTGCGATGGTATGTTGTTCATATTATATTCGATAAATACTAATATAGGTTATACATCTAAGTTACAGTGCTGGTAGAATTCTCAAATTTAGAGTGCTGACTCTTATTTGGGTCTACCCTTCAGGAAAATACTCAAAAAGAAGGTAGCATTGGCTGAGAATATTAATATCCTCACCACAGTGCACCCACACTGGCATCAGTTAAAGTACTGGTAGCACTCTCAAATTTGGAATTCCAACTCTTATTTGAGTCTACCCTTCAGGAAAATACTCAAAAAGAAGGTAGCATTGGCATGTCTAGGCTTAACTACTATATCAATGTTGGGGTTTCGATTTTCTGGCTACATCTTTGGCATGTCTAAATATTTCATTGACACAAACAACCTCCTCTGATGACAACCTCAACTCTTCTGCTGTAATCTCCTCCTTCTGATATATCCCACCATAATTCACAACCCTTGCAATGAAATGTGGCTTCTCATCAAGGAAGAAATAGTGAATTTGTCAGACCAATGAGCCATATGAAGGGCCTTTGATGACAGTAAGCAGTCCTTTCTCAGTGTTTGGTTTTGGGAGTACTGTGGGATTGGTGATTGACTCAGGATCAACTTGGTGACTGTGATTCCCTGCAAGGAAAACTTGGCGTCCAGATATGGTTACCCAAACAGTTTCACATCAAGGGGATCTTGGCCAGAGTTAATACCAACTTCAAGAGTCAGTCCATCAAATCTTGGATGAAGTATCCATGGCTAAAGTGATTTTGAACAGTGAACATGACTTTGGTACATGCGAGTAGTAAGGAGAACACATACATCTAGAAGTCTGTCTCACAATGGACTCCAAGGTGGGTCGGCAATCAACAACTCCAGCTCCTCAGGAGAAGGCAATGGGGTCGAGGGATGAGGGGGTGTTTCTGCACAAGGAGCAGGAAAATAGTAATCGAATGAATTTTGTGTTTCCACCTCGCGTTTATGTAAACGCTTAGCGTTCACCTTGCGTCTCACGGTAAACGCGCGCGTCTACATACCATGCATTTACACTGTAAGTATATGTAGTACAGCACCTAGATTTTTGTGTCCAGGTGTGTCCACCATGTGTGTTCAGTGCCATGCGTCCAGTCAATCTGTGTCCAGTGTGTTCAGTGGCTGTGTTAATACCAATTTTTCCGAAGGATTACACTTCACTAATACTTCTCGCTGTGTATTGTTGCTTATCACCTGTACTTTTGATTATTTCTGGCAGCTCCAAGCTACATTTCTGAGGCTATGGACCTCAAGCCCCTATCTGTACACTTGTAATCACAGATAGCTATAACTTTCTAAATCACACAAAACCACAAAAGGTATCATGTGTGTACCCTGTGTCATAGGAGTATTTCACATAGTGTCATACTACGTTGTCTGTTGTGTAGAGCACCCGTACAGTACCTCAAGAAGGCCTGAGCTGACCCAAGAAGGTCAATACAACCTCTTCCCATGCCCATCAACCATCCACAGGTCATCCCTGAATTGGTCCGATAATATCCCTCTGTTTGGGCACTTACAAAGACCCCATCCGCCATCTGAATCCAGACGCCTATCCTTCGGATGTTCAGATGGAATCTGCTAAGAGCAACAACATTCATATGAGACACATGGGAAAGTTGTCAGATGTTGCCGCTGTGGCAGCCATTTTATGATGGCTAAGCTGTGGAAAATGTTACTTTGCGTTTACTGCGCGTCTCGCGTTTCAAAATTTGCGTTGACATTGAGGTGTTTCATTTACAATAATTTTGAAAGTTTGAGTAATAATAAAGTATATTTGATGGAATTTTGATCAGCATATGCTTGGTTCAAGAATGTCTCTTAGTTCTATCTGAAAATCTAAAGTCACAATTCAGAAGTCACTAGCTTGGGAGTGAAGTCTGTATATTACACACCTGATATAAAGCTGGGATGGCTTTCTGGGGCATTTAAAACTCATTTCCAAGCTGCTTGAGACAGGTGAAATCACAAAGGATATTCACTGATTAAATTCTACATAAGTAAATACCTATTGATTTCAGGTTGGCCATCTTTCATCAATCTACCTTGGCCTGGAAAATGTGAAACATACAATGTAAACACAGAAGTGAGCCAAGTGTAAACGCAAAACGCAAAAATGTAGACGCTCACGTTTACGTGCGTCTACATGAAACGCACGGTGTAAACGCAAAATTACATAGACCGGGAAAATAGCGCACTTCTGGGTCGGGTAGTGAAATACAATTCAACGCATAATATCGTTGGAATGTGGACAAAGGGTAAACATCAGCCAAGTATTGGTAGCGGTAGAATGAATTTTGCGTTTACACCTCGCGTTTATGTAAACGCTTAGCGTTTACCTTGCGTCTCACGGTAAACGCGTGCGTCTACATACTGTGCGTTTACACTGTATATGGCACCTAGATTTTTACATCCAGGTGCGTCCACCAGAGTCCGTGCATCCAGTCGATCTGTCCAGTGGGTCCAGGGGCTGTGTCAATCCTAATTTTACCGAATACTCCTCGCTGTGTATTCTTGCTTATCACTGGCATGTTGTACTGTTTGATATCTTCAAGCTGCGTTTCTGAGGCTATAGAGCTCAAGCCCCTATCTTAGCCACCCGCGGGTAGCTATAACTTTCTAAATCACACAAAATGTACTGAAAGTAATAATATACAGGGTATTTCACTGCATAAAATACATACTAGCTAGCTAACCTGGTTGTCTCAGTAAGTCATCTTCAGATTTGTCAGATAATATCCCTCGGAATCCGCTAAGAGCAACAACTTCATTCGAGACGCGTGGGAAAGTTGTTGAATGTTGCGGCTATCGCAGTCATTTTATGATGGCTAGGCTGTGGAAAATGACGGTGCGTAAACGCTATTTAAACGCAAATGTAAACGCAAGTGGAATGTCATGTAAATGCAAAGTAAACGCTGGCGTCTACAATTTGCGTTGATGTAGACACTAGCGTTTACTTTGCGTTTACTTTGCGTTTACCGCGCGTCTCGCGTTTCAAAATTTGCGTTCACATTGATGTGTTGTGTTTACAACAATTTTTGAAAATTTGAGTAATAATAAAGTATATTTGATGGAATTTTGATCACCATATACTTGGTTCAAGAGTGTTTCTTGCTTATATCTGAAAATCTAAAGCTACAAGTCTGAAGTCACTAGAAGTCTGCACATTATACACATGATATAATACTGGGATGGCTTTCTGGAACACTAAGAACCCATTTCTAAGTTGTATTTAGATGCAAGGCTATGTTTGAGACAGGTCAAATCACAAAGGATATTTACTGATTAGATTCTACATAAGTAACTACTTACTGATTACAGGTTGGCCATCTTCAATCAGTCTACCTTGGCCTGGATGGTATGAAATGTACAATGTAAATGCAAAAGTGGGCCAAGTGTAAATGCAAAACGCAAAAATGTAGACACTCGCATTTACATGAAACGCACGGTGTAAACGCAAAATTACATAGACCGGTATTGGTAGTGCCTATAGAAATGTAGAAAAATAAATGCAATTGGGAGTGCAAGCAAAATACTCACTTGCATTCCCTGACATACACATAATCAACTTGAATGTGTTGACATGCTTGAGGGGTCCCAGCCAAAAGTTCAATGGTCAAGGAAAGTCCAGTATAACTGTTGTGACGTCAAACATCCTTGACTGTACCAATGTAAGATCTCCATGGCCCTTTCACAAAAATAACTTCCACAGTTACCCATGGAGGATGTCCTGTGGCCGATCTACAACTAAATCAGTATTAATTGGAAATGATTGAGACTGAATCGTCAAGAGAGGGGTTTAAAATTAAGTATGCAGAAATCCGGTGGTTGGTAAAGGGGTATATCAGAACGGCGGAGGGAGGCCAGATTATATATGATTGGGAAATAACAAATCCTTGGAGTAAAATTTGTAATAGCAGGATCAGTGATTTGCCCTGGCAGCGTAAATCACTGGGAGAGTGGGGCTCCTAACGGATCAGATTCCACTCGGATGCAGATTCATCTGCTGCAGCTCGGATGGGTAAAAAAACAAAATCTCAATCTGGCATCCAACAATCTGTCAGATTATTTGCAGATGTCGTGTACCTCTTGCCAAGAAGCTTCAAATTGTATGCGCCACAACGGTTTTAATTTCTTTACGATTTACAAGTATACAAGTAGCATATTTGCAGTACACACTTTGGTTTCTTGACCGGTAAGCCTTGGTACAGCTCGTGGGCCAACTATGGATAAGCCAGGTATGTTTTTCTCAGGCTTAGGAGCGATGCGTGGAGTTGAAAGTAGTAAATGAAAATAACAGATCTTGTGTAGAGCACCCGTACAGCACCTCAAGAAGGTCGGAGCTGACCCAACATCAACCCTCTGCAGGTCATCCTCAGATTGGTTGGATAATATCCCTCGGAATCCCCTAAGAGCAACAACTTCATTCAAGATGCGTGGGAAAGTTGTCAGATGTTGCGGCTATCGCAGCCATTTTATGATGGCTAAGCTGTGGAAAATGAGAGTGCGTAAACGCTATGTAAACGCAAATGTAAACGCAGGTGGAACGTCATGTAAACGCCAAGTAAACGCTAGCATCTACAATAACGCAAATTGTAGACGCTAGCGTTTACTTTGCGCGTCTCGCGTTTCAAAATTTGCGTTTACAACAATTTTTGAGAGTTTGAGTAATAATAAAGTATATTTGAATGGATTTTGATCAGCATATACTTGGTTCAAGATTGTTTCTTGCTTATATCTGAAAATCTAAAGCTACAAGTCCGAAGTCGCTAGCTTGGGAGTGAAGTCTGTATATTATACACATGATATAATACTGGGATGGCTTTCTGGAACACTAAGAACCCATTTCCAAGTTGTATTTAGATGCAAGGCTATGTTTGAGACAGGTCAAATCACAAAGGATATTTACTGATTAGATTCTACATAAGTAACTACTTATTGATTACAGGTTGGCCATCTTCGATCAGTCTACCTTGGCCTGGATGATATGAAATGCACGATGTAAATGCAAAAGTGAGCCAAGTGTAAATGCAAAACGCAAAAATGTAGACGCTCGCATTTACATGAAACGCACAGTGTAAACGCAAAATTACATAGACCAATTGAATGCGTTTACATCGTGCATTTCACATCTTCCAGGCCAAGGTAGACTGATTGAAGATGGCCAACCTGAAATCAATAGGTATTTACTTATGTAGAATCTAATCAGTGAATATCCCTTTGTGATTTGACCTGTCTCAAACGTAGCCTTGCATCTAAATACAGCTTGGAAATGAGTTTTTAATGCCATAGAAAGGCATCCCAGTATTATATCATGTGTATAATGTACAGACTTCACTCCCAAGCTAGTGACTTAAGACTTGTAGCTTTAGAGTTTCAGATATAAGCAAGAAACACTCTTGAACCAAGTATAGGCTGATCAAAATTCCATCAAATATACTTTATTATTACTCAACTTTTCAAAAATTGTTGTAAACGCAAATTTTGAAACGCGAGACGCGCGGTAAACGCACGTGTAAATGCAAAGTAAACGCGAAGTAAACGCTAGCGTTTACTTTGCGTTTACATGGTGTTCCACTTGCGTTTACATTTGCGTTTACATAGCGTTTACTCATTGTCACTTTCCACAGCTTAGCCATCATAAAATGGCTGCCAGTGGCAACATCTGACAACTTTCCCATGTGTCTCATATAAAGTTGTTGCTCTTAGCGGATTTGATCTGAACATCCAAAGGATAAGTGTCTGGTTTCGGATGGCAGATGGGGTCTTTGTGAGTGCCACAACTGAGGTTGATGGGCATGGGAAGAGGTCATATTGGCATTTTTGGGTCAGCTCAGGCCTTCTTGAGGCCCTTGATGCACTCATAACACTTCAACAATAGCCCGGTGAGTACTGAGACAGCTGGGCTAGCTAGCTAGTATGTATTTTATGCCATGAAATACTCCTATGACATAGGATACACGCATGATAGCATTTTGTGTGATTTAGAAAGTAATAGCTACCCATGACTGCGAGTGTACAGATAAGGGATTGAGGCCCATAGCCTCAAAAACACAGCTTGGAGATGCCAGAAATAATTGAAAGTACAGGTGATAAGCAGGAATACACAGCGAGGAGTATTTGTGAAGTGTAATCATCTATGGTAAAATTGGCATTAACGCAGCCACTGGACCAACTGAACATGGATCGACTGGATGCATGGCACTGGACGTACATGATGGATGCACCTGGACGCAAATGTCTAGGTGCTGTACTACATATACTTACATTGTAAACACACGGTATGTAGACACACGTGAACGCTAAGCGTTTACATAAACGCGAGGTGTAAACGCAAAATCCATTCTACCGAATAATAAGGAGAGTTGGCAACCATTGTGACTGACATACTGCTACCTTTTCTTTTGCCCCTGAGCCTGACATTGATGATAAGATTGAGAATGAGGATGCAAGTGTGAGGGCATGGGCCTCAAGCTGAGTACAGGTTTTAGCTTGGGATTGGGATTGAGCCTGGAAGCAGGTTGTGAATCAGATTGGGGGCGAGAAAGAGAGCAAGAGTCATGTTGTGAGTGAGATCAGGGGTGAGACTTATTGTCTTTGCATCTGACAACCTGTTGCGTTTTGTCCAAGTCTTAAAATTTGCATCACATGCAGTTGCGTCAGGTCTTTCATCTCTACCCATCCTGCTGTACTTCATCCCATGCATATACTGGGATCCAAATTTGTTTCAGTGCTACTCGTTGTGAAGGCGAATTCGTTTCGTCTTTTGGTGCAGATAGAATTTGATTCTACCTGCAGGGCCCCTTTGCTCCACTGCCAGAGCCTGCTTCTACACCCAAGATATCCAGTGTTGTCCTAGTGACTCTAGTGAGCATCTCTATCTATCATCTACCTTCTCTTTTCTTGATTATGTTTATGGTGTTCTAATGTTTATCTTACAGCCATTATCATCCTTCACACTTGCTGAAGGTAACAACATCTTTATTTGCTGTACTAGGCTATTTGGCTTGGTTATCTGTGGAAACCTAATATACTTATAACTTAGGCCTCGTTACTGCCACGTGAAGCAGTGGCCCACATTCCCTTCATCTTTGTATTCAGATCCTGGACTTGATTACTAGCTGACGCTGACACAAAAGCCCAGTGTCACATTAGTGTGAGCATCGAATCACAAAAGAAGAAATGATGTGAGAAATAAGGCATGAATGAAAGACAATAGGGAGGGAAGGGTAGAGATGAGCTCTTCAAACTGAATAGGTGTCATGAGTCATATCTACAGGTACCCCTATCTCTCATTTTTCCATGCTTTCCCCTACATTCATTGTGACTCATATACTTACTCTGACTTGTTCTGACTCATATTGACTCATAGTTACAGTATATATACAGTAGCTATATCTGCATGTAACCCAGTCCTGATATTTTCAAACCCTAGTCTGCAATGCCACTGGTATTTCTCTGAACAACTGCTTTATCTCTGCACTTATCCATTCTGCTTCTATTTTGGCTTTACTGTTCCCGCAATATCAAGATATTCGTGACTGCCCAGCGGTTCCACACCTCAAGACTGTTCTGGACAACATAACCTTATTCCCCTATTGGCATTCTTGACTTCGAGGTCCTTGCAGATACGGTCCCTGACAATAGGTCACTGGCATCATCATCCAGCTATGCAAGAGTTGCACTCCATATAAATACTCTTCTGACACTGCTGTTCCAACAACGCAGCATCAGCATAGATTACGAGACCGAATGAAATGAGGCTGAGGTTCTTACACTCTTATTCTGCATGTGGCTATGTTTAAGTGTTCCTGATTTTACCGGTCCACTTCATTCCGCGTAATCTTCCATATGATTTTCATTTTGTTTGTTGTTGCTTTCTTCTGCTTTGTTTTGCTTCCATACATATGTCATTTGTTTGTTTGGAGACTGTAGGTAAACAACCTGTTTTCGCTTTGTCCTCTTTCTCTTCCCTTTGCTTTCTGATTTTAGACTTTGCCTTCACTTTTTATTCTTGAATCGCAACATTTGCAACCGTGAGACTATTTTCACCAGGTTTCTTCCTCACTTAGTGCCTCTATGTCTCCCAGTCCAACTGTGCCTGCTCCTTCAGGCTTCCGGCCGTTCCTGAATCAAGCTTACATCTTTCCACTACCGACAAAGTCTGCTCTACCTTTGACTTTTCTACATGGACTTTTTGTACATGGGTTCTTCAAGTATTCGGATGAGAAAGGTGGGCTTTATTATCATAACTATCTCAAAGCCTCAAAATTTCCTTCCAAACTCGAAAATCTGTGCAAGGAGATAGACACGTTTGACAGCGAAATAGGTTTTGATGAGTGGAGATGGCCTTGTACCCGCCACGCGTAGCGTTGGCCCACACCATTTTAATTGAGAATAACAGAAAGAGCAGCACACCTTGCATCGAATAGGACACAATCTCCAGTTCTGTAGCTTGTTGAAGTCCCAGCCTTTGGGACACTTCCACCACTGTAGGCAGATGATGAGGTTTAGGACACATACAAGTCAGGATTATGAGGCCCTTTTAAGGGACTTGTTCTTATAAATCTGACACTCCAATGTGTGGCTGTGCTAAATAGGTGTACTGGCTGTTGCCGCAAAAATTGCGCAAAAACGCGTTGTCCTTTGAAGGTTACAGCATTACGAGGCTCTTTAGGGATGTTCCTATAACCTGAGGGCTTCTGCTTGTGGCTGTGCAATTTAAATGTACGATTTTCTCGAGATTTTATTACCAATTTCCGGCTCTGATAGAAGCCAGTTGACAGTGCTCATTTCTTTTGGGCCTCATCATTGCCACACACATCTTTCCTCATCATGGATGAAAGGGAGCAGAACTTTAATTGGGAGGTTGGAATGTGGGCATGCGCTTGGTTGGAGAATAGAAGCTTGGAGTCAGGTGGCTTGATGTGTTTGTGGTGCCTGTGGGCATTACGCCTTACATCTTGGTCAAAGGGTTGACTGACACCTATTGCAGCTATATCCTCGAGGCTGGATAACCATCATTGGTCAGTGTCCATCAGTGGTTTGGAAGGGTTGGTTAAGAGTCTCACTGACACAACTGATCATATGTTGTATTGCACCCTTCTTTTATCTCTCTTCTCAGTCTTCACTCATTGTGTGATGCTGTTGCTGACTCACTGTTTTCATGTACTGGCAATAGGCCTTACAAATGCCAGCATTGTGGAGACCAGTTGGGAAGGAGGTGGGTTTTTTCGTGTTACTCTCTATCTTTCCATTGGCTTACACTTCCCTCATCCACTAGGGACTTACTTTCATGACACGTTAAATGCCATGCAATTTTCACCTGTTGTATGGAAGCCAGAAGGCCCTCACTGCTCCGGATCAGTTGGTTAGCCCAGGTAGTTATAACCTCAGTGATATGTACTTATATAGTCAATAAGACCTTGGACACCTATGCTAGTCAATGTGCACAATAATTTTTCAGTTGCCCAATCTGTGTGACTTGCTACCATGTAACATGTGTCCCGTTTTTCTCGCCCTTTAGCCTGTATGTGTCCTAACATTGAACGACCGCTGATTTTATGACATGACATAGTGTGACATAATGGATGCACGTGAATAGGCATTCATGCGGTGGCTCAGACACATCGTGTCTCAAATTTGTTCTGCCATCCTCCTTTCAATAGCACTATGCCTCAGGCTCCAGAAGCATCACCTTTGTCAATATTCTACTACTATTGGTCCAGAAAACTTCAGAGAACTCAAGTCCAATATGATTGATCTGAAAGAAGATCCAGTTGTGGAACCTGTAGACGTGCGCAAGTGAATCCTGTACTTAAGTCCAGTATCTCTTACTCCTCAACTTGACTCTAACCCTCACCCTCACCCTCATTTCAGCATGCTACTGGATGCCCTGGTGATGTGTTAAAAGACAAATCCATTCAAGAGCTGCGACAGTGAAAGGAGCAGCTTATTGACAGTCTTAAAATGATGCAACAGATGGTATATTTCCACTACGCACTGGATCTCCAAAACTCGCTTTGCATCAATCCACATTAGCCAATCCTCAACCCTCCAAATTACCCCTCATTCCAAAGAAGCACAAGCTCAATACTGCCGATTCCAACCCATGGCAAAATGCTTAGCAGAAAGCTCCTAGAAAGCCCAAGATTGACTCACAAAGGTAATTCTGATTTGATCTGAGAATAATCTTCTAATGTGTTTTGTTTTGAACATAGATCTGTCCGTACTTGTACTCAGGTATCTTTGGACATGTATTTTGGCATTAATATTATATTCTACTGTATTAGATTGTATCTACTGACCACTATCTACTACTATGCCATCTAGCATTTGTGTAACATTTGTAGAAGATTCACATTCAGTGGCACTGTGCTGTTCCTTAGCAAGTAAAAAGCACAGCCACTTTGTTGAATCTGAGGCACTTCCATGACAGGTCCTGAAGTCATAGTTCACAACCTCTTTTGGCTCCAAATCCCTTTTGAACTTATTGGCTAGGGTTTGACCTTTACCAGAATTTGTATCATAAGTTGATGTGCTGGCTTTTAACAAGCCTGATGCATTCCACATTGGGATCTCTGTTTCCAAATTACTGGATCTCAGTGATACTTAAAATTGCAATGCTCCTATTCAGACATCCAAGATGAGTAAACACATCAGGGTTCAGGCTCTTTCTCTTTCTGAACATCAATTCAAGCAGACTGAATGTAAAACTTCGCATTTTCAATGGATTTTGGAATATTTTTGAACTTTACATGCAATCTAGACATTTATCCATGCTAAACACTATTCATAAGGGTCTTAGTTTTCTTATATGCAATATAAAGACTCTATAGGATGGTACATAGATGTATTGCATTGTAGAAAGACTACTACGCTGAAATGGCCACAAAGGAGCCTGGCCATGTGGCCAGGCGGCAATTTCCGCATAGCAGAAAAGCATATGTCCACTTTGACGCTCTGAAGTCATACTTCTCTCTTTCTTATGGCTTCAAATTATAGTTGTACCTGCTCATGAGTGTCCTAAATTCATCCCATTTTCGATTTTGGGGTAATATATTGATTCCATATCCAATAGTGTACGTAGAGGTAGGAACATGTTTTATGTAGCCTCAAAGCACGTAGTTGAAGTACAAAGCGGTAAAAAGCATGTACAAAGCACAAAGCGGTACATAAAAAAGTGGTGAAAAGCACATACAAAGCACATACATAGTACAACCCCCTACAAAGTGGTAAGAAGCACATAAGTATAAAGTGGTAAGATACAAAGCAGTAAGAAGCATGTAACTACAAAGGAAGCACATACATATACTGTAATTTCAAACAGGTAGTTTCGAGGCTTGGTAGCCTCGAAGCAAGCGAAGCACATGTACCAGTATAGAAGAAGGGTAGTTTCGAGGCTCCTCGAAGCATAAATTGGCAAGAAGCGCGCGACTACAAAGGAAGCACATACATATACTGTAACTCCAAAAGGGTAGTTTCGAGGCTTGGTAGCCTTGAGAAACAAGTGCTGAGGAGAAGCGGAAGGCATTTGATGCGCTCACAGACCTGGTCAATGATACTTAAATGTACCTCTATACTATACTTCAATATTTATTTAGACTTAGACTTAGAATCTCAAATCTCATATGCACTCCTCTCTCCGATATGTGCTTTACTGCTATACCAAGATCCAATGTGCACTCCTCTGTTCAATATGCAATTGTGTGTCTATCCTTGTCAATTCACATTGCTGTAAAGAACCAAACCAGTGGGAACCACGGGTTTGGTTCGGGTTCAGGATACTCTAAGATAATCAGTAGTGAGAAAAAGGTACTTAAATCAAGGCAAGCTTTCGCATTACCGAGAAATGAATCCGCTAGGAGCAACAACTTCATTCGAGACGCGTGGGAAAGTTATTGGATGTTGCGGCTATCGCAGCCATTTTATGATGGCTAGGCTGTGGAAAATGACAGTGCGTAAACGCTATGTAAACGCAAGTGGAACGTCATGTAAACGCAAAGTAAACACTAGCGTCTACAATTTGCGTTGATATAGACGCTAGCGTTTACTTTGCGTTTACTTTGCGTTTACACGTGCGTTTACCGCGCGTCTAGCGTTTCAAAATTTGCGTTCACAACAATTTTTGAAAGTTTGAGTAATAATAAAGTATATTTGATGGAATTTTGATCAGCATATACTTGGTTCAAGAGTGTTTCTTGCTTATATCTGAAAATCTAAAGCTACAAGTCTGAAGTCACTAGCTTGGGAGTGAAGTCTGTACATTATACACATGATATAATACTGGGATGGCTTTCTGGAACACTAAGAACCCATTTCTAAGTTGTATTTAGATGCAAGGCTATGTTTGAGACAGGTCAAATCACAAAGGATATTTACTGATTAGATTCTACATAAGTAACTACTTATTGAATTCAGGTTGGCCATCTTCAATCAGTCTACCTTGGCCTGGATGGTATGAAATGCACGATGTAAACGCAAAAGTGAGCCAAGTGTAAATGCAAAACGCAAAAATGTAGACGCTCGCGTTTACATGAAACGCACGGTGTAAACGCAAAATTACATAGACCGGGTTCCCGAGCACTTGGTGAGCATGCTGGTGGTCAGTCAAGGTCGAGAAACAGCACACTAAGCAAGCTTGCGTGTTACTAAGGATGCCAGCTTATGATCAGTCAAGAAGTAAGATTGAAGCACAGGTGTGTATTGCGAGGCAGTAAAGGTCATTACAGGGGTACATACCAAGATACTTATATACTTAAGCTATGAGTCATTAGAAGTATCTAGAATAGAAGGGAACATTTATTAGAATGCCATAGAAAAGGAAAGAAAGGAGGAGAAATGGCTGCCCGAAGCATCAATTACATTGTAAGTATGGTAGATCGAGACATAGGAAACTCAAAGAAACAGAATACAAGATGCTTACAACCGGTCATTCCATTACAGTCGCGATCATTATTCGACTTATGAAGTTGGTGAATGTCTATATTGGACCACCGACACCACGTGTATCGCAAGGCCATTCACGCTGAAAATACAAAAATATCCGCTCGGCAGAAAGGCGTACAGAAACACACTTGTTTACATATATATCTTATATCAGTAATAGTGATGTGATCTATCCGTCTAGCGGATATTTTTGTCTTTTCGGCGTGATTTCTGCCCAGCGTTTCCATGCACTTTCTATTAGAACTACTGCACTCTTATCAACTCTAGACTCAGTCAACTTGCTTCAGGAGTGCACTCCAGTCCAAACTGTGCACCTATGTATAAATGTATTATTATTATTGACTGATTTCCAAAATGGCTGTGCCCGGGGTCTCAGCGTCAGAAATCAAAATCTATCTCGCTTAAAGTGAGTAGTGAACAAAAAGTCCGGTCCCGGACTTTGGTCCGAACCGAACTTTACTGGACTGGACGGAAAGTCCGGTTCAAAGTTCAAGAATTTTGTGAACCGGACCATAGGTTCAGTCCGCGGTCCAGCAAATTCTGAAATTTACTGGACGCGTTTGGGCGCGTCCGAACGCGTCCGGACGTGCTGCACTTGTAATACATTTCTGACCAGAATTTGGTTGTCAGGGCTTGATTTTTTTTGATGTTTTTTCGGTCACGATTTTTGGTATTCAGCCGTAAATACATTGAGGAATACCATATGACAAACAAAATCTACGGAGTTGTAACAAGTAGCGACAAAAATACTGGGAAAAGGTAGATGTGAATATTTTTTGATTACCTCATAACTTTTTACTGGTGCAACGCTATTCATATTATTTTTCCAGGCTACATACACACCGTAAAGTGTGTATCGTCAGTCTGGTTTACCAGACTATTGCTATCTTGGTAAGAGAAATCCATTCGGCTATCTCGGAGATAGAAAACCTTCGGACGCGTCCGGACCTTACTTGAACTTGAACCGGACCGAAGTTCAGCGGACGTGAAGTCCGGTCCAAAGTTCAGAGAATTTCTGGACCGGACGCAAGGTCCAGTTCAGCGTTCAAGAAATTTGGCGCTGAACCGGACTGAACCGGACTTTTTGTTCACTAAAAGTGAGGGCCTTCCGGCTTTCCATACTGTTGGGTATGTAGGATGAAATCAGGGATGGGGGTCAAGAATAGAAGCTATGAAGGCGTTCATCATTAATATAGACGTACGAGGACACGCAAAGCCGGTGTAACTGCTTTTACTCACACACTCTCATCCTTCAAAAAGAAAATACATGAAGTACTCACATTACTATATTCTTGCACGCAGAGACGTTTCGCCGTGAACGCGTTGGAGACGCGACTGCGTCAAGCCACTGACGCACCTGCGTCCTATTCTGTCTCTCAAAATATCATCTATCAACCGACCTATCTGAACTTTAGATAGTTGGTCTATTCAGACTCCTATCTGTGCCTATATCTGAAGCCCAGATATACAGCATTTCTGGACTCAATTCCGTGTGAGCAATAGACCATCTTTCTTTTGCTTCAATAGTTGTACAAATTAGACAGTCTTTTTGTACTTCTTTCTATACATCACATGTGCCATCTTTTCGTGTACTTATCAGGTGTAATTAAAGGTCTCCAAATGTATGTACTTTCTGTACAAAGATTCAGAGTCCGAATATATCATTTATTTGTACATATATCTAGATTACAAATATATCCTACTTTCGTACAACTATTTGCTCGCCTATCCGTCGAGCCGATAGAAACGTCCTTTCGGCGTGAAAACTCTGTTAGAAAACATAGACCGCTATTTACAGCAACAGAAGCGGGAGAATATGATCACCGAGCCTCGTTGAAGTCTTTGACATCCTTCCTCAGCGTAACACGGTGCCCAGGGCCCGAATTCCGATATCTTTACTTTCCCCTCTGCCTCTTTCCAACCCTGCATCGTTTCGGAAACAATACTTCCGGCTTTGCAACGAGCTGCTGCTGCCGGTACACGACGAAAGTTGAAAAACCAAGACTAAAACCGAGACTGCACACGAGAGATATTGACAAGATAAGCACGAACAGCCACAGTGATACGACCCACGAGGACTCGTCTACAAAGAAGAGAGGCCAACACCGGTACCTTGAATGGAGAAGTTATGCCGCACACCTTGTCAAACTGAATGCAGGGCGTCAAAGTACCCCTGACTGTCCAGGAACCTTGTTGCTTCATCTGTCTCGTTGTCGGGGTTTGACCTCTTCTTGAGCACTGTAAAAGAGGTCAAAAGCGTCCAGAACGAACGACGAGCGTGACCTGGAAGCGTGGTGGGAGGAGGATATCATGTCGCAACATAGTGTATAATTGAAGCATGGCCGACAGAGAATATGACGAACACAGTTGGAAGAAGAGACGAAAGTTGGTCGTGTCTGAGAAATATATATGTCAGGGGGTGAAAAATCTGTAAAAAACCTCGCAGTCAGTCAAAGAGCGAGTGAAGAGAGGATAAGAAATGACATACGTTGACAACCATCCAGAAATTGTCCTCGACCTCGCAAGCAACCCAAAACACTCCCTCCTCTTCAACCCATGGTTGTTATAAAGCTGGGATATGAGGCTACAATGCTACACATATATATGGAGGACATGGTGTCGCCAACGCACAACCACCCAGAACTCCACCAGGCCGCCAACCAACGAGTACACAGTTCCAGTAAACCCCGAAAACGATGCCTGAGAGGTACCCGTCCCATGTGAAACCAGTCGGTGCATATGTCTTGGGTTGGAGAGCTTCGTCCCAGAGAACGTCTGAAGGCGCTGCGGCAGTCGGAGACGCGTTCGCTGTCAATAACAACCTCGGAAACCGGTAGAGAAGGTCCCATCCAAACGGTGGTGTATAAAGTTCCAGAATAAAATCCGCAAGTACGTCGAGAATGTCACATATATCATAATCCTTGGCTAACGCTAAGTCCGATTGCATGAGCCTGGAGAGTAAGTAGTTGGCGCGGTACATGGTAGGCGAAAACGTTTGATCTCAACACGACCAAACAAACGCGTCGGAAGTCATCACGTCACTCCCTTCTTCCCTCTGTCCACCAGAAATCCATACCAGAAAATCCGCAACCTTACCAAAGAGGGTATCAGCATCGTCGACTACAAGAAGAAACTTGCGCAAGAAAGTGAGTCGCCTTCGTCACTTCTTTTTCTTTTTATTTATTTTTAATCTGGTACTTATCTCCCCCGTCTTCACAGGTGCCGCCGCCATCGAGAAAGCCAAGCTCTTCAGTAAAACAGCACCCAAAGGCAAAGCATAAACGTAATCAAGTATCAAGTCCAAGTCTCGTTACATTTGTACAACTTGAACAAACCCAACTGTACAAGTAACTGTACTGTATTTCGTATGTATCTGTAGCCTTCTATCCTTCTATCTTATCCCTATCCCACGTTCATCCTACGCTAAGTTACGACGTCCACGTTGACGCTGTGTCTGTGTCCGTATCTGTCTGTCTGTCCGTGCTGATTGTGTTACTGTGTTGACTCCAATCCCAGCTTTGACTTGTTCTCATGACTAGCTAGCTATAAATTTACTTAGATGTCGTCGTCAGGAACATTCCACGCTATCTCTTCTTTGTTTGTCTTTTCGTCGATGCTACCTGCTACCTACTACGTTTTACTTTCCTTTGCGTTCGTCATCGCTCATTTACTACACTCACGATCTCGTTCTTTCTCTCTCTCTCTCTCTTCATAACTTACATGCACATAGAACATATTAAATCAATTGTATCGTATTTTGCATGATAAGATCCTACACGTCATAGCCCCCCCCGCTAAAATGAGCTACAACGACCAGTACGGCGACGCCAACACCAAACTTTCCGCCCTCGCCTGCTTTTCAGCTGAACCTAAGAATATGGCTAACGAAACCAAACTATCGGAGACTTCCCCGTCTGTTCTCGAGTCTACGCTGCCGGAGTCGCTCCTACCGCTGGTCTCGGTAACGAGAACTTTACCGGCACAGTTAATTACGGAGGAGGAGGAGGAGTTTATTACCTGCGTGCGACTGGACCGATCTCGAAGCTTCTGAAATTGTTTTTTCATAGGAATGAAAACTTGGGAGAGGGGACGGTGAGGGGACGGTGAGGGGACGGATCTGCACTGACGGAAGCCTCGAGGCTGGGATGTTGACGGTGAAGAGAAGGAGGTCAGCAGGCTGTTCTTACTATGAATAGATTGCTGAGCAGAATGAATTGATCAGCTGGCCCTTGACTCGACTTCTGGCAGCGGTATTGAAGAAGCTCATTGAATTCATGCTCAAGGTTACCCATCTATAGGACCATCCTGTACAACCTCTGCTGAACGTCCTCACAAGTCTAATCATCCTCTCTGACCTCATCTTCAACCACAAGGAGCTAGTCATCAGACAGTGAGCCTCGTAAGGAACGAAGCTGTGCTCGGCAGTGCTCGACAGTTGTCGTCTCACCTGACGACAGAGTACATCACAGCTAGGTTTATGCACGGTATTTCGTCCAGAAAAATCCGCGAGAGGAAAGAAAGAAAAAGAAAAAGAGAGAACTCATAAATTGTTTTGTGCCCAGCGCGGCATGAGTAATCCGGCTGGTAGCCCCTATTCACAGGGCACCACAGTTGTCAAAGTAATCTCTTTTTCAATTTCGTAGATCTTTGTGAGTAATATTCTCTTCTGAGTTTACGATCTAGTGGTCAAATACAAAATGCACATTTGTCCGGCCTTTGAAATTAAATACATCACCGTCTCAAGACACCTATGACATCATGCTCGTTGAAGCCTTTGGCATCTCTCCCAGCGTAGCACGGTGCCCAGAGCCCGAATTCCGATCTCTTCCTCCTCATTTATTTTCCCCTCTGCCTCTTACCAGCCCTGCATCGTTTCAGAAAAGATACTTCCGGCTTTGCAACGAGCTGCCACTGCTGGTACGACAACTGAGACCACCACGACGAAAGTTGAAAAACCGAGACT
Source organism: Tetrapyrgos nigripes (assembly GCA_013368315.1). Taxonomy (NCBI): domain Eukaryota; kingdom Fungi; phylum Basidiomycota; class Agaricomycetes; order Agaricales; family Campanellaceae; genus Tetrapyrgos; species Tetrapyrgos nigripes. Next base: position 36,460 of record JAACJM010000280.1, on the reverse strand, counting down.
AAAACCGAGACTGCACACGAGACATATTGACAAGATAAGCATACCCACAAGGACTCGTCTACAAAGAAGAGAGGGCACCACCTTTATTAGCAGGTCAAACTTGAAACGAGACTATGCCGCACACCTCGTCAAATTTAATGCAGGACGTCAAAGCACCCCAGACTGTCCAGAAACCTTGTTGCTTCATCCGTCTCGTTGTTGGCGTTTGACATCTTCTTGGGCACAAGAGGTCAAAAGCGTCCAGAACGAGCGTAAGCTGGAAGCGTGGTGGGAGGGCATCGTGTCGTAGCATTATGTATAATTGAAGCATGGCCGACAGATGGTTGGATGGGTTGCAGGGAATAGGACGAACAGTATATCTGTTCCACGCAGGCAGGTCAGCGTATCCGGAGCATCTGAGAGGCTGGAGGTGGGGACATGATGGTAGTAAGTTTAATCTCGATATCGCTCCCTGAACCAATTATTGTCCTGGACTTACTTCGTTTTTTGCGCGGCCAGAGAGTAGATAGTCTATCGTATCTGCAAGTAAACACCAAAGGCATCCCCACAGCAAATCAATAACTCACCTCAGGCATCGTATCATTATAGGGATAAATCAGAGGAAGATACATAGAATTCGGCATAGCGCCGTGGAACAATGGAGGACTAGTTTGTCCATCGTTTGCAGTGAGATGATTAAGTATGGATCCAGCACCTTCGACATCGAGTTAAATGATGAGAGTGGTGTAAGATTGCCAAGTCGATGGTAGATGAGTTGAAAAGTTGCCACGAAAAACATTATTAAAGAGAAGGAAGATTGAAGGATTGAAGGATTGAAGGAATGCAGCACACCAGCAGATTCTCCCCCGATGACCACACGCGATGGATCGCCAGCGAACTTGGAGATCTAACATAATGCAAAACATTAGAATACTTACGCCAATGTGGACCAAAACGTCCAAAGAATCTGGACTTACATGCTCTCGAACCCACTGCAACGCAAAGTGCCATACGCGGTCAAGTACCTCCTCCTCCATTACTGGTCATACTGAAGTAACACTCACGCAACCCAACATTCAAATCTCCCTGTTCCTTCAACTTGCTGCCCGCCAAAAATCCAAATAAGCCGAGACGATATTGAATACCTACAACAATAGCCTCTCGACCAGCATCTATTTGAAGAATATCTTCACCATCGTAGCCACCTGTGGCGAAGCCAGCACGGGAGGCGCTGCCTAGGTGATAGCTGCGAGAGTACGTGTAGATCAGATGGATCAAGTCGGTCAAATTGAATTGAACAGGAGACTCAATATAAGTAGTGCGATGAAAGAAAAAAGAGAACATGACATGCCCCCCACCGTGGATCCAAACAATAACCGGAAGGCTCTCTTTCGGCCAACTTGCTTCAGATTCATTGAACTGCGAACCAGGAACAAATACACTATCAGTGCAGGCTATCCGTCAGAAATACACATAAGTAAACGATGGCTCAGAGGATATAGCTTACTTCAAAAAAAAAGACAATCTTCGAGTTCTCTAGTAATCGCTTGGGCGGTTTCGATTTGAACGGTGTCGACTGGACGTTTACAATGTTGAGATGAATTGCGACGATGGCACCGACAGTTGTCACAAGCAATGCGAGATGACACGCCTCGGCGGTTTATTCTGATTCTTGGGAGTTTGAGCCTGCGTCAGAAACATACAGGACTCATGAGACTGGGAAATGGAAGAGATGATAAATGATGGATGAAGAGCAGAGGTCGCATAGTCCAAATCCACGTAACTCGTGAATATCCCTGTTCCCCCCAAAGATTTGCTCGCTTAGAGTACTTCGAGTCTGCAAAACAGCCTCAAGGGTACTGATATAAGTAATAGATATATAGTTGGTATATTCGATTACCCGTGTTCGTATATGTCCTATCCGTCCGGAATGGCATAGGTGGATCCCCATCGTAGTGGAACAGGGCCGAGAATAAGTACAGCATGCTCCATAAGCATTCAGCAGCATCAGTGGTAGACAACGCGTACCGAGAGCTTTAGCTCAACTAAGCGACCCGTCTCCCTTCTACTAAATAACATTAATCGAGTCATGCCGAGTGCGAGAAAGAGAGGAGTAGACGACGGATGGAAGAGAGTGGAGGCATAGGTGAGGACAGAAACGGGAAAAAAGGCTCCTGAATAGTTGGAGTGGTTTGGGTTATCCCGTGAAGCTATCCAGCGGTGAGAACGGATGGAGGATACAGAATATCATTGAGGTGAAAGCTGATTGAGAAGAAGAGGAGAGGGTTGGGCGAACCCATAGAGTGGGGATGGAATATGAGGCGTAGGGATATTGAGATCCTTCATAGTAATAATCATATGTTAGCATGCGAACGCGTTTCATGACAGATGAACTCACCTAGAATCTTATACAATCCAGCTATCCTTCTTTTCAATTGCGCCATTCCCCACTTCCCCCTCTCCCCCATCCACTCGCACACACACGTATCCCTCACTTCACGTCTCATCTTAGCCCTTCCTGGGCTCGCTGATCCCATTCGTCGCCTAGCCCACTTCCCCACCTTCCCGCCAGTCGCAGTCCACTTCCAAGTTCCAAATCTCGTAACCTCCCCCTCCTCGAATCCTTCCTTGCCTCTTGCCTCCATTTCTTCCCCTCTCTCATTATCCTAAGGTCAGCCCTCCCCCCTGATGGGTGTTCTTCTGTTTCCCCACTCTTCCTACGTTCCCCTCCTCGCTCTTTTCCCTTTTAATGCTTTCAATGGATGCTCCATGAAAACGACCCGCGGGACCGTCCATCCTGTATCTTAAATCCCTTGGATGCTTCCATGAGAGACTGGGAGGGGAAAAGACGAAGGACGATATTGTTGGTAGTATGAGGTAAGGCTGGATGTAAGATGGTGTTGACGTGGTCGGGAAAGGCAGGGAGGAAATACAATGTAGATATTGATGGAAAAGTGGAAGATTACTTTACATAGATGCGGAACGTAGCGCAAGAGTTTGAGTCTACAGCAACCGAAGAGGACACATACAAACTCACCTAGTACTCTCGTCGTCAGCTTCAGCTTTCTGTCATTCCCTCATTCTTCGCTCTACATCTCTGTCATTGGGCTATTGACCCAAAACGCACCCAAACGTCACCCTGAGACGAACATATGCCTCGTCGAAAACTGGACGGCTCACAATGACTACGTTGGTAACAGCATCTGCGAACTGAGTCGTCCCGTCCCAAATGTTAACCCATTAACCCACGAAAAACCTGGATATCCACACCTCGCACACCAGACCCGTCATCCAGGATCCGAAACTGACAGCCGGGTGAGTCTGGGAGTTGCAGATGATGTACCGGTGTTACTACGTTCATTGACACGTATACTGGTCATCAATGAACAGAGAGAGGGTAATGGAGGAAAAGGAATAAGGGGCGGGAGCGTGAATGGAAAAGGGGTGTTGGGTCCGGCATGGGGAAACGTGGGGGGACATGGTTTTGTAGAGGAAAGATGAGGATGTTGGATGGCACTTGACGGATCCTGGGTGTATGGGAGGGGGAAGAGGAAAACGCGTGGACGTGCAGTTGTAGTTGGAGGGAGTCGGGACGGTGAGAGTCACTGTATCAGTTAAGTATTAGTCTGGACAGTCAGACCTAGAACGATGTCACTGTCTCAGTTATTTGTCTATATTGTCACAGACAAACTCACCTTCCCCTCTCAATCGTCCGACTTCAACCTCAAATCCAAACGACTCGATCATCACGCCATTTCCAATCTCAAACTAATTCGTGGTACCCGCCTGACTTGAGCTCGCAAACGGCGGACGTCCATATGCGGTTTTAGACTGCAGCTGTGATGACCGTAGAGGAGGCTAAAGTCGAGCATAAAAGACTGGATGGAATACTCGTTCTAAGCTTCGACATCTTGTGGTTAGGGCTGTTGGTCGTTGCATTCTAGGCGTTGACGGTAAGAGGTTTTGGCAGTCACGTGTGCGTAAAGCGTACTTTCGCTGTACGTGTTCCAATTGGCTCTTAGTCAGTCGGTAGGAGTGACTTCTGACTCACAAAGTCAGAACATGCTGCACTCAGGACTTGGAGAATGGTTTGAAGCAGGTAGAGCAGGAGATAGGCGTTGTAATAGAACAGGAAAACAAGGATGGATAGGCGTGTTTGTTCTTTATTCTCTTTTCATATGGTTTTTTCAACGCTGTTTCTTCATGCACCGTTGCAGTGGTTGGTGTAATCTGGCATACGCATATAGTGGAAACTCCAACGCCAACTCTTATCACTTTCAGGCTTCTCTGTACCAGTTCCAAATTACGCTCTTGACATCCTTCAGAGTCCAAACAGTCTCGTCTTTTCCTTCACACACATCGAGCCCACATTGTTGAGCTGGGAGTCAGAGTCTCAGTCCTTGTCACGACGAGGCGTCCTTCGTGTGGTTCTCTGTTCAGAAGACGTAGAGCTGAAGGCATCACCTCAACTGAAGCACCTTCGCTTACAACTATGATGTACGTCAACTTTGTCAGTTTGGTGGTGTTGCCAGGCTCCAGCGCATCCCGGAACCCCAAACCCACCTCTACCTCTCCATTTCTTGTCCATGACTACTCCTTCCAGTCCATGTCTTTAGTCCATGACTGTACGACCACATGACTGCATATCTACGAGTCCGAGTCTGAGTCCACTGTTTGTGTCGTCCTATATCCCCACTTGCACTACCTTCCATTCACCTCCCATCTCAACAGCCAGTACATACCCCTGGTCCAGTCCAGGTCATTATCGTGTAAAAGCCGGTGTCAGCGTTGAAAATTTCAGCAGTTTGCTTCGCTCCTGACATTATACATTCCTGAGGGGAACTTTTGGGCTGTCATGATGGAGAGAGAAAGAAAGATGACAATGACAATAGCGAGAGGCATGCAGGCAGTAGAGATGCCTGTCCACTGAAACCTTGGGATACATACGTATCTGTACTGTCCAAGTCCTGTCTGAGTCTTGTTTGGTGTGGTGGAAACTATCCTTGAATACTCATTTACATTGACCTTTTCCGTTGTCATTCACGTCCTCATTTCAGAACCCATCTTCTTTGTTGGCGTCTGGAGTTCCAACACCAAATCAATGATCTTTACCCAGACCTACTAGTATACCATTGTAAGTCTACGCAGCCCAGCTTTAATAGAGGAGCACACCAATACACATACTCAACCATTTCTGTCTTTTGAGGAGCATCAATCCCAGCTTTTTTGATATATACTTCCCGAGCCTTCAAACCTTTGGATATCCCTCATCAACATTCCTCTCCTCTTATAGACACGGCTCACCGAGTTCAGCTTCTTTTACCACTTTACAGCTACACTGCTGCTACCGCCAACCATTGTGGTTGTGTCTGTCTTTGTCGCCATCTTCCTCTTTGGCTTTACCTTCTCTTACCTGACAATTGCGATTGCTGGTTACAAAGTCAACCCTACCTCATAATGAGATTATGAAGTCAAGCCTGGATTAGTGATTCTGGGTCATTGAGTTGTTGGCTAGGTCTCCCCAACCTTTAGGTGTATGTCTGTGCCCACCCCTACAGTCTCCGGTCTACTGGATTACCTCAACGTTAAGTCTATTTTATGAGACCGAATGTATGTATGTATGTGGTGATGGTGGTGGTCCTGATGTGTACACTATAGAGCTGATTTGGCACTGGCAACGCGTGTCTCCTCAGTGGTCGTAAACCCACACAGAAACATACTTCATATGTCATGAGCTTACGATGCCCTCACAGGCGCAGATAGCAATATCACCTACGGATAATCGTTGCTAGCTCGACTTGTGCCTCTTGTTTCGTAAGAAGTTGTGTATCTGTCTGATTCCTCTCTCTGGAAACTATAAGACACAAATCTGATGGATTGCGAAATAGACATGCGAACCGCAGACCTGTTCTCCTCTTTGGATGTTTCCAGGGCCACAATGAGAATAGCCTTTGAGTACATTTTAGTAAGGGCTTCTATAGGCATGGTGTATCAGCTCAATAGAGGACATTGAGAAGGTATTGCGCAGTAGTATCGAATATTCTGAGGGCTACTCTGGGTGCTGTTTAGTGATGTGCGGGCCTAGCCCTAGGCCCGCCCAGACCAGGCCCGAAAAGCCCGACGCAGGGCCGGCCCCGGGCTTGGGACTTCCTGGCAGTCGTGTGGCGCACTTTGACCTGTACTAGCTGTAACAGCCGTCATTCTGCAACTACATGTAGGGCTCCTAATGGATCGGATTTGGTCAGATTCGGATGCAATCCACTCGGATGGCAGGTTGCTCGAGGCCCAATCCGCATCCGGCAGAGGGTATCCGACAGATAGCCAGATGATCCGATGCATGGATTGCCGTAAGCGCCGGTACTTACTGTAAGGGTTCTGTCTCGCCGTCAAGTACTCAGAATTTTTGTTTACATGTACATGTGCGTTTTCTCTTTCTCCTCAGGGATCAAAGAGCTAAGTACTGACTTCATTCTTCTCTCAAAGCAGGGTTGCTTGGTTCTCTGCATTGTTAGCAGGGTGTATCATATAGTCTAGTTTCTTGAGTACACCTTACAATTCCTCAAATGCCTCATCAAATGGGAATTGATTTACTGTCCCATTTCTTTCAATTCGCGAGGGCACCGTGACAGTGACATGGCCTCGCAAATATTTTCGCCGCGAAATCGGGAATGTGAGCCATGACTGTCGGTTTTTTTCGCGAATTTTCGCGAATTTCTAAGGAAAATTTGCCGTTTTTGGACTCATTCTGGCGGGGAAGTCGTGTCTAGGCCTCCGTGACGCGAACTCGACGATTTATTTCGCGAATTTTGAGGGGTCCGTGACGCGTGACTCGCGAATTGAACGAATCAGGAACGCGCTACATCAAAAAATGAGTACATGGAGGAGGAAGATATAGTATAGGAGCTAGAGATCATTGAGCAGTGGCAGGAATTCTTGAAGGATAAGACCTACTTAAAGATATGGCAGTTAGAGGGTGATAATGGGAGGACATTCTAGTATAATGCATATTAATTTTGCGTACATACTTCATAGATAGCATATACTACACTCAATCTACATTTTTGTGAGAAAAGCCCTGGCTCAGGCCCAAGCCCAGGCCCGCACATCACTAGTGCTGTTAGTGTTTTTTTAAAAATTTCGTATCTGTCCAATTGGATTTCTTCTTTTCCTTTCCTTCGCCTTGTTGGCTGTTTCTTATCTGGTTTCCCCAAGGTCTCCATCCCCCTTTGTCTTCTTTTCCTGCCCCCCAATCTTCGTCTTTCTATTTTCTGCCATGGTTTTGCTCTGCTTTCCGGCTTTTGTACTTCTATATTTCTATCCACTACCACTGATCTCTTAGATTTCTCTTCCAGTTTCCAGTCCCAACTCCAATGACTCTGGAAACATTTCCATGCCCCTCAAATTCTCCTCTGGTTATTTTTTGCGAGTGAATGCCTGATTTGGATTAGGTATACACTAGTAGACGAGGAGGGGTATATTACATGGACTAGGACCAAGAACTGATATGCTGGGATTCCAGAGGGCGTGTTGATGACTGGTTAAGTACATCATTGGGTCCCAGGGTCAATCACTCCCAATACGGACGAGCTTGCAGCTTGAGGACTGCTGTAGATCCATTACGAGGCTGAAGAATGAGGCCGAGTTCTTTACACTGTGTTTCCATGTGTGGCTATGTCTAATTGGCACCCCAGTTATTTCTGTGCTTCCTTCCAATTTTACCTGTATATACCTATGTCATTTGTTTGTCTCCAGTTTCATAGCTAGGTGGTAGGCAAACAACCATGTCTGGACCACAGTTTTGCATATAGCACCACAATGCTGTCATACCTCAATGTCTCCTCTTCCAGCAATCTCTTCTATCTCTTTTGAACACTCTAATCTACCCTATGAAACATCTCTTTGTCAGCTTTCATCATGCCTCCTAAGGCTACAATCACTGCATTTTCTCTCTCTCCCAGCTCTTCTCAGCATCAAAATCTCAATTGAGATTTCCTCAGTCTGAGAAGAGCCATAGCTTTTTTCTGTTCTCCTGGTGCGTTCTCTATCTCTATCTCGTCTTCTCGTTTATCATCTGATTTCTCATTCTTGTTGATTGCCTTTCTTACCACAATTGCTATGTTCTCAAGGCAGACCCCCATGGTAGTACATCCCACAATTTGTTTTCTTCAATCTACTGACCAGTTTATTACTTTTTCAGCTCTACGAAACTGGCTTCAATAATGACAGAATAGTGATGAAGACTGAAGATTGTACCTTCAGTCTTCTCCTCGCAATCTGCAGACCTCCTCAAACCTTTCAATTTACTCCTGAGGATTGGAAAGGCATATTGCTGCTTCGATTGTATACAGAAGGGATTCCAGCTGGCTCTGTCTGTTTGGTTGACTATATGGCTGGGTACTACACTGGCAGTGGAGAGACCACGCTTGCGTGGAATCTAAAACTCGTAATCCTCTTATCTGACCCAGCGAAGAGGGAGCAAACAATGTAATTTATTAGTTAGGGGTCTACATTTACTAGTATTTGTTTTGACAGTGGATAGAAAAGAAATTCAATAAAAAGTTGATAAAAAGTAATGTGTATTTTAATGTTTTGGGGAGCTCCAGTCTCATACTCGCCACACCTCGGTGCTGGCCCACACCCCTTTCATACAGTTATGACAACTGTCAAGTTAGGTACTATCTAAATTATTCTATTTAACACCCATACTGTGGTAGCATGTACAGGGAAGCTGACTGGACAGATGAGTACTTCTTGAAAGTGAACATGCAGTAATAAAGTTATATAATAAGTGTACCAATCTCCAAACCTCAATCTCACAGACAGGAACAGTTACAACACTGCTCTTTCTTCGTCCTTTCTCTAGCTTAACATAACTGCCTTGACAATCTGGCCAAACCTGTTACGAGGCCTCTTAAAGGCCAAGTTAACTTATGTTGGCCTTGTAATTTTTACCATGACCTCAAACTCCCACCCCTTTCCACTGCCACTCAAATTAAGCTGTCTTTCCCCTTCCTGACAACTGGAATGTCCAGACTTGGTCTGGACCAGATCCAAAGACCATAGACAACCACGTCATGCCAGTGTGTCAAATCGTAGTTTCTATTTTGTCATATGTCCTTCTTCCCTCCCACTTCCACCAATGTTCCCTCCCTTCTGCATAGCCTGGGAATCACTATAGACTATATGAAACAGCCTTGTAACTTGCTGCGCAAAGCAATGGCCTTTTGCCCCAGTCTATCACTGCACAGCAATGTTCTGCGTATTCATCACCATTGAACCATTGTATTCCCACACAGTGACAGTGATATCAGGTGTATTATGAGAATGTATGCTGGGTGCCAATGCCATTTAGAATGAGGAAGGGAGGTTCAGCATCGGTGCCTATTTTTGAGTTCCTCACCATCATCATAGTAATTCATTGCCATAACCCTCGTCTTTGTTAGCTGTTGTGTTGTGGTGAGTTGTGGTGAGGGGAGGGGAGTTGGCTGCCAAGTTGCAGTCAAAGTCATTGGTTGTTGGTATGTATGACTATTGCCAGGTTTCTTGGATCCCTTGTCCTGTCCCTATTGTCCCTGTTCCTGGTTCGGTTTCTGGAAGGACCCTCAGACTGGAAGAAGAGTGAGTGGGAAGTGGGAAGATGACCTGGTAATCATAGGATTGTAGTCAGTTAATTAACACTATCGACAGTTGACAAAAATAAAAAATAAAAAATAAGAAGGCGAAAAAAGAGGAAGGAAAAGGGAAAGGAAGAGGAAAGGGACAAGAATGAAAAAGGCATTTGATGTTTGGCCATTGTGTGGTGTAGAGCACACACTTGGCTCAAACAGTAGACATAGACAGAGCAGCAGTAAGAGAGAAGACAATCAGAAGCTAGTCCCAAGATGAAGTTAATTATGAGTAAAGATAAGATGCAAGAGGAGAGATGCTTACCTAGTCCTAAGATGAAGAGGTCAAGATGGGAACTAGGAAGCTACAACTTTAAGTTTATATACATGAGGCCAAAGATAAGGCAGTAATCATAGGATCAAAGTAAAGGACGGTATCTTGATGAAAAGATGAAAGGAATTGGAGAACTGTTAGAGATAATCCAATTACAGCCTAGTATCCCTGGTAAGTGATAATCATGTATCTGTCATAGAAAGATGAACAAAAGATAGGACGAAAAGATGAACAAAAGATGAACAACAATTGATGGCTGATTGATGAATGATGAAGGAAAATAGAAGGAAAAATAGAAAGAAAATCATCCAAAATAATCAAGTCATGATACATTGTCCATTGGTCTGATGCAGAATGAAGCATTGGCGAAGTGTATATGTACATGTTGTGCACATTGCTCACCATACAGCATACACTTTCCACTGTCTACTGTATGTCATACTATGTTGTCTATTATCCAATTCTCCATCTCCTTCACCTTCTCCTTCTTCCATTTAAGACATCTACTGGCACCATGACCATGTTCGATGAGATGGGGATGGGGGATGAGGGGGGATCTCGTCAATGAGTTGTTGACTTGGAAATGGGAATGAGGTGGGGTAGAAGGAAGCAGAGAGTGTGCAGATGGAGGGGATGGAGCGTTCAAGGGGAGACAAAGACACAGACACACGAAAAGGCATTGACTGGAGAAAGGGAAAGATGATCCAAGGAATAGTTTCATAGTGTGGATTGTTGCTAGTAGAGTCACTTTCTTGAAATTGCTGAATTTGTTCTTCAATTGGCAATCTGGGAGTAAGCACAAAGAGAGATTGGGGGAATACATTGTCATCAATGTTGTCCATATGTTTGTCTGCCAAACAAAGACATTGCCCCTGTGCCATCACATGTGTGCATTGTTGTAATGTGACACATCATTCAAACTCATTGGTTAGTCATTGAAAACAAACCCTGGCACCAACAGAACAAAAGGAACTTCAGGTCAGCCTCTACTACCAAGTGCTCATGCATCTTGCTGTCCATTCTGCAGTGGGTTTATATATAAAAGTGTAAATGCATTTTTTCATGCTACCAAGTCTACAAAGCCTTTAGAATCAAAACTTTGCCAGACTGAAACCCTAAACATAGTAAACGAATGTCATCGTGAATAGCTGAGCAAAAAATATCAGTAAAGGGCAAGTAAACGCAGTCCAATTCTCCAATGAAAGGATGATGAATCCACTGGTCATGAAGATAATGGCTGACATCTGTAGCAATTTTCTGCTCATTGGCTGCACTTTGTGAATGTTGGTCCAGCTTTTTCTCTTCCTCCCCTGTCCCCACATTCCAGATTCGGATAGTCTTGTCATCAGATCCAGAGACCACTTGCTGTCCATCTGCTGAGAATGCCACAGATGTCACCGAATGTGAATGTCCCTCCAGCTTTTTCTCTTCCTCTCCTGTCTCCACATTCCAGATTCGGATAGTCGAGTCATCAGATCCAGAGACCACTTGCTGTCCATCTGCTGAGAATGCCACAGATCTCACCCGACGTGAATGTCCCTCCAGCTTTTTCTCTTCCTCTCCTGTCTCCACATTCCAGATTCGGATAGTCGAGTCAGAAGATCCAGAGACCACTCGCTGTCCATCTGCTGAGAATGCCACAGATCTCACCAAATCTGAATGTCCCTCCAGCTTTTTCTCTTCCTCTCCTGTCTCCACATTCCAGATTCGGATAGTCTTGTCAGAAGATCCAGAGACCACTCGCTGTCCATCTGCTGAGAATGCCACAGATGTCACCCAATCTGAATGTCCCTCCAGCTTTTTCTCTTCCTCTCCTGTCTCCACATTCCAGATTCGGATAGTCGAGTCATCAGATCCAGAGACCACTTGCTGTCCATCTGCTGAGAATGCCACAGATCTCACCCAATGTGAATGTCCCTCCAGCTTTTTCTCTTCCTCTCCTGTCTCCACATTCCAGATTCGGATAGTCTTGTCATAAGATCCAGAGACCACTTGCTGTCCATCTGCTGAGAATGCCACAGATCTCACCGAATCTGAATGTCCCTCCAGCTTTTTCTCTTCCTCTCCTGTCTCCACATTCCAGATTCGGATAGTCTTGTCAGAAGATCCAGAGACCACTCGCTGTCCATCTGCTGAGAATGCCACAGATCTCACCCAATCTGAATGTCCCTCCAGCTTTTTCTCTTCCTCTCCTGTCTCCACATTCCAGATTCGGATAGTCGAGTCAGAAGACCCAGAGACCACTCGCTGTCCATCTGCTGAGAATGCCACAGATGTCACCCAATGTGAATGTCCCTCCAGCTTTTTCTCTTCCTCTCCTGTCTCCACATTCCAGATTCGGATAGTCTTGTCAGAAGATCCAGAGACCACTCGCTGTCCATCTGCTGAGAATGCCACAGATCTCACCCAATCTGAATGTCCCTCCAGCTTTTTCTCTTCCTCTCCTGTCTCCACATTCCAGATTCGGATAGTCTTGTCATCAGATCCAGAGACCACTCGCTGTCCATCTGCTGAGAATGCCACAGATCTCACCCAATTTGAATGTCCCTCCAGCTTTTTCTCTTCCTCTCCTGTCTCCACATTCCAGATTCGGATAGTCGAGTCATCAGATCCAGAGACCACTCGCTGTCCATCTGCTGAGAATGCCACAGATGTCACCGAATGTGAATGTCCCTCCAGCTTTTTCTCTTCCTCTCCTGTCTCCACATTCCAGATACGGATAGTCGAGTCAGAAGATCCAGAGACCACTTGCTGTCCATCTGCTGACAGTGCAATGCAATTGATACTGCCTTTAGCTTGAATGACATGGTCATAACACTCCCATACATTGCCAACTCCACCAAGAAGTTTCCATGGTATTTCTTGTGGATAAAATTCCCGAATTATTGACTTTTTGGGTAGCCAGAAGAGTGCTGAATAGTAGATTTCTAGTGGATGGTCCCGGATGGTGTTGAAGCACTGCAATACACAACGTCTAGTATCCCCTGCTAGCCGTCGAATTTTAGCATCAACCTGAACCATAGTTAGTGCTGTGAGTTCAAAAATGAAGAAAAGTTAGCTTACAAATTGTGCCCTCTCTAAATTGCGCAACATCTTTACTACTATGTCAAGCCTTCCAAGCAGAGACATGCATTCAGTCCACTGCAAAACCCACTTCTTGAAAAACTTGTTCATCAACTCATGAAGAGTGTCCTTGTCACTAGCCTCCAGGTAGTGGGTTATCCAGTACATACACGCATACTGAAGAGCCTCAGATATATTGCCTGCTATAGTTGCCTGGGAGACATGCACATTTTTGTCCTGCAGCCCACAGATGTTTTCAACCAGGTGACCTTTCAGATATTCCAGACATTTGTTTGCAAGAATGGAGTGGGATTCTTTGGGAGCATGGTGATATTCTTTAGAACGGATTGGATCAGACAAGAAGTCTGGAAAGGAAGCATGGAAGATTTGGATAGGTTGTGAGTGATTGGCAGGTACTGAAATGACAGACTGGAGAGAGCTGAGAGTCCTTTCAAGTAAAATGCTTGATATATTAATTTGTAGAAGCTCTGCAATAGCAGTCTGAGAGAGTGGTGTCTGGGCAGTGGTGATGAGATGAAGGACATTCTTCAAAACCTCATTCTCCTCATCATTGTGAAGGGCTGAGGAAAGAACAATGCGATAGAGAGCATCTAGCTCCCTGTAAGATGCCTCGTTGCCAGGAGTGGGATTTGATGCACTGTAGGAAAGAATATCTCTCAGTGCTTTCTGAGTTGAACCAAGGCTTTGAATGCGTGGATCAGCAATGAACAAGCAAGCTGTGGCAGCATAAATGAAAAGTCGTCCTGAAAGGTCCAATAGCTGATTGAGCTGATCTTCAGAAGGCCATCCCTCCTCAGAAATTGACTTTTCATTCCGAATTTCTGTGAAGCGGTGATGCAGAAAAAGTCCAAGATCTCTGCGGAGAAAATGTTCCTCCACGTTGTGGAGCAGGAATTTCTTGTGATGTTTCGAGTTTGCACTAGTGAATCTGGCTGTGATGTCTGCTTCTGGGCGGCTGGAAATGTAGAATTTGATGGGAAGGTCAACGGCATGTTGAATGAGCAAGGATAGGATTTTGGAGATTTGGCTCAAATCTCTACATTCGTCAAGGCCATCAAAGACAACCACAAGGTGCTTTTGACCAAAGGCAGACCGCAATGTTCTAGCAGGGCTCAAGATCAGTTTCCGAAATTGTGACTCGGATGGTGTGCAGCCAGAGTCTTCCTCGGCTTTCAAGGACTTCTGAAGAGCTGCACTGAATTCCGGAGAATGGCGAGCTAGCTGATAGGCTATGGTGGGAAGTACATGACCTGGATCTGCTGTCTCACCCTCGGAACGAGAAGAGAAGAAGCTTGCGCCAAGCATCTGTTTTTCCAACAGCTGCTGACAGAATGAATACGCAATGGTGGTTTTGCCCGTCCCAGCCATTCCGTTCATCCAGAATATGGGATGATCCGTGTCCCCCTCTGCCCATGCTATGAGTTTCTCCAATATCTCCTGGCGAGTGCCCTCAGTACAAGCTCTACGCAGTGCTCTCGTCATCGCATTGTACTCGGCTTTTTCTGAGGGAGCGAGGCAGCCGGTGAGCTGATTCTGAAAATTTGCGTCTTGAGCTACGCCATCAAACGAAAGATGAATACAGTACATGCCTTCAACATCTCCAATTTGATCCCTTTTATCTCTCTTGCAACCTCTTCAAAACCCGTCTTCAAATCTCTGAGATTCTCTTCCAAATAGGCTTTGATCTCTCCGTTTGTTTCAATCCCGTTCTCGATATTGATAGCAATTTGAATCGCTAGTTCCATCTTGAGTACGCGTTAGCAGCGGAATAGGGGACCTTAGACGGCCACGTACCATAAATACCTGATACATATCCCTGACCATCTGTTGAAGACTTTTCATATCCTCAGCTTCTTCACCCGCCGCAAGGAAGCGTTTCCACCAGGGCCTCTCCAGCTCGTCCATTAACTGACGAATTTTGTTTTTCAACGTTCTATGAGAGAAAAATCTGATAAATAAAACTTTATTCAAGGTACTAAGCATATTAGATATTACTCTTCAAGAGTCTTCATGTGCTCGCCAAGTGATCCAGATGTAACATCCCGAGAATAATGTTCGAGGTTGTCGACGGCAGACTGCAGCGATTTCACAAACGCTTTTCGATCCGCGTTAGTCTGAACTGTTTTCTACGTATCCGGAAAATAAGTCACAGTTCTGCAGTTTAACATTAGTTAACCCTCACCTCAGCCTGCTCCACTAGAATAGACAAACCACCCGACACTATTTTCAAAGCACCTGTGGGCTCCGCATCGCCAGCGGCAGTGACTAGTCTGAGGAGGGTCTTCATACTTCTAAAGGTCTTGCTCTCGGTGACGCGCTCCAAACGAGATTCTTCATCACGCCCATTGTTGCCTGGCAAATCCGGCAATGGTTTCTGGATTGCAGAAGCACCAATTTGCGGAGGAGGTACAGGAGAAAGTCGACCAGAGCTGGTAAGGTATGACGGCGTAAGGGAGGAATTATGTACGGGAGGGTCTGGAGCTGACACGGCAGCAGGTGGGATGGGAGAGCGACTGCGACTGCGACTGCGACTGCGGCTGAACCGATCTCGAAGCTTCTGAAATTGTTTTTTTCATAGGAATGAAAGTTGGGAGAGGGGACGGAGAGGGGACGGTGAGGGGAGGGATGTGCACTGACGGAAGCCTCGAGGCTGGACGTTGATAGCGAAGAGAGGGGGAGGTTAGCAGGCTGTTACTATGAATAGATTGCTGAGCAGAATGAATTGGTCAGCTGGCCCTTGACTCGACTTCATGCAGACGCCACCGGTATTGAAGAAGCTCACTGAATTCATGCTCAAAGTCACCACCCATCTATAGGATCATCCCGTACAACCTCTGCTGAACGTCCTCCCCAAATCTAATCATCCATTCTGACCTCACGACTCCCTCCTCAAAACATGCGAAGCTACTCTTCTTCTTCGACATCAAAATATCAAATCAAGGTAGTCACGGAACAATCAGCCTCGTAAGGAACAAAGAGCTGTACGAGGCAGTGCTTGACAGTGGTCTCGGAAGTTGACCAGCGCCACTGCATTACCGGTCACGACGACAGGATACATCAGAGCTATAAGTAGATCTCTCTCTCGAAGTCCAGTTGTGTGGAAAACTCTGTTGGAAAACATAGACCGCTATTTACAGCAACAGAAGCGGGAGAATATGATCACCGAGCCTCGTTGAAGTCTTTGACATCCCTCCCAGCGTAACACGGTGCCCAGGGCCCGAATTCCGACATCTTTACTTTCCCCTCTGCCTCTTTCCAACCCTGCGTCGTTTCGGAAACACTTCCGACGTTACAACGAGCTGCTGCTACTGGTACACGACGAAAGTTGAAAAAACCGAGGCTAAAACCGAGACTGCACACGAGAGATATTGACAAGCTAAGCACGGACAGCCCCAGTGATACGACCCACGAGGACTCGTCTACAAAGAAGAGAGGCCAACACCGGTACCTTGAAAGGAGAAGTTATGCCGCACACCTTGTCAAACTGAATGCAGGGCGTCAAAGTACCCCTGACTGTCCAGGAACCTTGTTGCATCATCTGTCTCGTTGTCGGGGTTTGACCTCTTCTTGAGCACTGTAAAAGAGGTCAAAAGCGTCCAGAACGAACGACGAGCGTGACCTGGAAGCGTGGTGGGAGCAGGATATCATGTCGCAGCATAATGTATAATTGAAGCATGGCCGACAGAAGTTAGTCGTGTCTGAGAAATATATACGTCCGAAGGTGAAAAATCTGTAAAAACGCAGTCAGTCAAAGAGCGAGTGGGGAGGGGATAAGCAATGACACACGTTGACAACCATCCAGAAATTGTCCTCGACCTCGCAAGCAACCCAAAACTCCCTCCTCTTCAGCCCATGGTCGTTATAATGCTGGGATATGAGGCTACAATGCTACACACATGTACCGAGGACATGGCACAATCACCCATAATTCCACCAGGCCGCGTCAACCAACGAGTACACAGTTCCAGTAAACCCCAAAAACGATGCCTGAGAGGTACCCGTCCCATGCGAAACCAGTCGGTGCATATGTCTTGGTTTGGAGAGCTTCGTCCCAGAGAACGTCTGAAGGCGCTGGGGCAGTCGGAGACGCGTTCGCTGTCAATAACAACCTCGGAAACCGGTAGAGAAGGTCCCATCCAAACGGTGGTGTATAAAGTTCCAGAATAAAATCCGCAAGTACGTCGAGAATGTCACATATATCATAATCCTTGGCTAACGCTAAGTCCGATTGCATGAGCCTGGAGAGTAAGTAGTTGGCGCGGTACATGGTAGACGAAAGCGTTTGATCTCAACACTACCAAACAAACGCGTCTCTCTTCATTCCTACACCCATGCCAATAGAATCCTCCTCCTCCTACTCTCTCCAGTGCGAAGAACTACCGGAAGTCATCACGCCATTCCCTTCTCCCTCTGTCCACCAGAAATCCATACCATGTATCTGAAAATTCGAATTTACAGCGACAGGGTTATACGCATTTTGGAGGAAGTACTGAACGATATGGTGACTCATAGAAGGTGCTGAAATTGCTCTCAACTATGGCCAACGGTATGGTCTTTTGGGTGAAACCGGTTCCGGAAAGGTATGCCCCAACCATTTCTTACCTTCTCTTCATATCCCTCACCCTTTGTAGTCCACCTTCCTCCAATCCATCGCCGAACGCGACATCGAAATCCCTCCCCACATCAACCTCTACCTCGTCCGTGGAACGGAACCGGCAAATCCACTCTCCTCAACCTCATAACCGGAGTCTTCCAACCTGTCAAAAGCACCATCTCCCGTCACTCCGCTCTCAAACTCGCAAAATACTCTCAACACTCCGTGATCAACTTCCTTACGATAAATCCCCTGTAAAATACTTTCAATCCTTGTTTGCGGAAAAGTATCCAGAAAAGGATGTTCAGGCTTGGAGAGCTCAGTCGGGGAGGTTTGGGTTGAGTGGGGCACATCAGACGAGTGTGATTAGGCAGTTGAGTAATGGGTTGAGGAATCGGTGAGTGACTCCCATGGGTAATTTGGGATATGGTGCTGATGTATAGCGACAGGGTGGTTTTTGCACAATTGGCGATGGAGCATCCGCATATCTTGTTGCTTGGTGAGTGTTGCCGTCTCTTTTCTCTGCCCGTCTTTGTATTTTTTTCTCTCAATTTTTTTTTCTTTCCCTCTTTCCCTCTTTCTTTCTTCGTCCATCTTTCTTTCTTTAGCTATCTCTTTCTCTTTCTCTTCTGTTGGGGCTTTTGGGGGACTTCCCTTCACTTCGCTTCTCGCATGTACCCTCCTTAGGGTTTAGGTCCCTTTTCGTTTTCGTTTCGTTTCGTCTCGTCTCGGTTTCAGATTCCTTTCTCTGGGCCCCAAATACCCAAATACACTCGGGGGCCGGAACTAGCTCTGGAGGTTAACGTTAATGCCGGTGTTGGTGTTGGTGTTTGTGTCGTGTCGTTGTCGTTGTCGCTGTCGTTATCGTTGCGAAAGCTGGTTTCGGTGTTGGTGTTGGTGTTGTCGTTGGCGGTGCTGATAGTCTGGTGTGGTGTGTGTGATGGGAAGTATGGGTATGATATGGTGGATGGTGGATGGTGGATGGTGGGTACTTGGTGTTGAGTCGTCACTGGTCACTGGTCACTGGTCACTGGTCGTCGTACCAACGTCTCTGACCATGTATGTATGGTCTCGGTCTTGGTCTTGCCCATGCCCATGCCTGCTTATCTATCTATACCTGACCCGCCGTACTGTGCTCTTCTTGTTCTTGTTCTTGTGTTCGTTGATCCGCCTTCTGCCTTCTGCCTTGTATGGTGGTGGTTGTCGTTGACGTTGATGTTGACGTGGTTGTGGTCGTTGAAGTTGACGTTGTGGTCGTGGTCGTGGTCTGGACGGAGTCGGAGTCGTCGGTTTCGATTTCCGTTTCGGTTTTATTTTCCGTTTATTTTGTTTATCCGATTTGGGCGTTGGCGTTGGTGGTAGCCCGTACCATCTAGTTTCCTCTTATGTCGGTACTGGATCTTGGTCCATGTCCGCCGACCTCGTCATCGTCATTATTCGCATTGGGCATTGGCATTGGACTTGGACTTGGAGCTGGAGCTGTCGTTGGGGCCGGCCAGCATGGATATAGGGGAAATGTTGACGTTTTTCGGATACTGTTTCCCTTTAGACCGATGTTGGGCGTGGGACTTCCGCTGGGTTATCATAGTCATGGTCATGGGATGGTGCTTGTCAGTTGTTGGCTCTATGTTGGTGGTGGTGGTTGGACTTGTCGTTGGGGCCAACATGGATATAGGGGGGAAAAGTCGGTTGACGTGTTTGGATTTGGATACTGTTTTCCTCTTTCTCTCTTTTTTTCCTTCTCTCTCTTGCCGATGTTGGGCTTTTCAAAGCCTCTGAGACCCCGTCTGACCACGTCCCACCGCTGGGTTGTTGTCATTACCATGGGATAATGGTGCTTGTCAGTTGCTGTTGCTTCATCACTGTGCATTGTGTCGGTTCTGGTTCTGGTGTGGAGCTTGTACACCACCGTATAACCGTGACTTATCCTTATCCGTTTGTTTCTCTCTTTGGTTTTTGGTTTTTGGGACCGACATGACGAGATTGGACTGGACTGGCCATGGGCAGTCAGTCCTGGGTTTTTGATGATGATGCCCCTTTGGTGGTGAAGGTGATGCAGATGTCGTCGTTTTCGTAGCCGTTGGCGTGGTCAGTGTCGTCGGTATCGTTGAGGCCCTTTTTGCATATTTTGACTCTTTGATCGAGTTGGTCTCTCACTTTTTTTCTTTTTCTTTTCCCTTTCATTCTCGTCCGCTACTCTACTGTAGTGATGGATAACCCTCATCGGTTGCCGGACGTTAAGGCGGTCGTTGGGGACTTGGTGCTGGGCGTTTTTGTGTTCTTTTTTTTTTCAGAGTCTGAACCTATGTGGTGTCGGTACTAGTCTGGGTCTTTTATCACCGTCGTGGATGTTACTGTTGGTTGTCAGTGATCGGCGTTGGTGGTCGTTGGGACCTGGTCACTTTCTCGGCATTCTCTTCACCTCGGTGCTGCGATTGCGGTTTTTGGAGCACGTCTTTATGCTGTTTATCTTCGTTGGGTCCGTTTCGTTGGCGCTTCGCTGGAGACTGCATTTATTCCCGAGTCCGTTGTCGTCTTCTCTTGACTTTGCTCGGTGTCTATACTGGACACGGTGATAGGACCTGGAGAGATTTCGGCTGTTTTTTCTTCTTTCTTTCCTTTTTTGTCTTTGTTCTTTTCTTCCTTCCTTCCTTCCTCCTCTCTTCTTTTGTTCTTTTCGGCCCTTCACCGTAGTCTTTTTCTCTCTTTCGTCTGGCGTTGTCGACTTTTCCCGTTCTTTTCAAGTCCACCGCATACTGATCATTTCGGTCCTTAGACGAACCCACTAACCACTTGGACATGGCCTCCATTGACGCTCTGGCCAAAACCATCAAGGAGTTCGAAGGCGGTGTTGTGACTATCGCACGATTTCCGTATGTCCTGTGCCGATTATGTTCCTTCCCCTTTTCTCATGTGTTTTTTTTTTTGTTGCTTTGCAGGACTTATCGGTCAAGTCGCTGAAGAGCTCTGGGAGGTAGCCAACAAGAAAATCCGCAACCTTACCAAAGAGGGTATCAGCATCGTGGACTACAAGAAGAAACTTGCGCAAGAAAGTGAGTCGCCTTCGTCACTTCTTTTTCTTTTTATTTATTTTTAATCTGGTACTTATCTCCCCCGTCTTCACAGGTGCCGCCGCCATCGAGAAAGCCAAGCTCTTCAGTAAAACAGCACCCAAAGGCAAAGCATAAACGTAATCAAGTATCAAGTCCAAGTCTCGTTATATTTGTACAACTTGAACAAACCCAACTGTACAAGTAACTGTACTGTATTTCGTATGTATCTGTAGCCTTCTATCCTTCTATCTTATCCCTATCCCACGTTCATCCTACGCTAAGTTACGACGTCCATGTTGACGCTGTGTCTGTGTCCGTATCTGTCTGTCTGTCCGTGCTCATTGTGTTACTGTGTTGACTCCAATCCCAGCTTTGACTTGTTCTCATGACTAGCTAGCTATAAATTTACTTAGATGTCGTCGTCAGGAACATTCCACGCTATCTCTTCTTTGTTTGTCTTTTTCGTCGATGCTACCTGCTACCTACTACGTTTTACTTTCCTTTGCGTTCGTCATCGCTCATTTACTACACTCACCATCTCGTTCTTTCTCTCTCTCTCTCTCTTCATAACTTACATGCACATAGAACATATTAAATCAATTGTATCGTATTTTGCATGACAAGATCCTATACTTCATAGCCCCCCCGCTAAAATGAGCTACAACGACCAGTACGGCGACGCCAACACCAAACTTTCCGCCCTCGCCTGCTTTTCAGCTGAACCTAAGAATATGGCTAACGAAACCAAACTATCGGAGACTTCCCCGTCTGTTCTCGAGTCTACGCTGTCGGAGTCGCTCCTACCGCTGGTCTCGGTAACGAGAACTCTACCGGCACAGTTAATTACGGAGGAGGAGGAGAGGAGTTTATTACCGGCGTGCGACTGGACCGATCTCGAAGCTTCTGAAATTGTTTTTTCATAGGAATGAAAACTTGGGAGAGGGGACGGATGTGCACTGACGGGAGCCTCGAGGCTGGGATGTTGACGGTGAAGAGAAGGAGGTCAGCAGGCTGTCCTTACTATGAATAGATTGCTGAGCAGAATGAATTGATCAGCTGGCCCTTGACTCGACTTCATGCAGATGCCAGCCGCGGTATTGAAGAGAGTAATAGGTAGATCGGTACAGATCGATTATATAATATTATATTAGTGATGGTACCTGGCACGTGATCTGCGGCACCCGGAGGAAATCCGGCCATGACATCACTGTAGAGCTGTCACAATTTTGACAGTCCCCCCCAACATGCCCGCCCGTGCCCTCCGCCCTCCGCCCCGCCCCCCCCCGCCCCCCCCCACCACCCGCCACCAGACACCCTTCACACGCCCTGCTTCGTGCCCTCTGGCATTTGCTATTTGCTTTGGTGAGCTTTGGCTGCCATATGCTGACTAATTGCTGACACCTAAAGTAATGACTCAATCCATGAATGTAGAACGTAAGAAGAATATGCAAGTATGGGATAGAGGTGGACACGCAAGCATGGAGGCAGACACGCAAGCACGGAACAGATACAGACACACAAGGACAAGGCACAAGGCACGGCACAGACACGCAAGCACGGAACAGACATGCAAGCATGGAACAGACACAGACACGCAAGCAAGGAACCGGAACATGGGATGGAGGCAGACACACGGCAAGCAAGAGAGCAAGAGAGTAGTGGACACGCAAGCAGATACAGATACGGCAGATATGGCAGAGATATGCGCAAGCATGGGGCAAGAGAGTAGTGTACGTACAAAGTATTTTAGACATGCTTGGTATAAAAACACTTGGAAATTTTCAGACTGTCCACCATTAGCATGCAGTTGAGAAGCCAAACCAGCACTCCAAAACCAAAACCAAAGCAAAACCAAAACCAAAACCAAAAAAGAAATCTACAACAGTTCCAACCACTTACAAAAACAAGGACTCTGCACCTCCCTCCCTAGGAAACCTTACTACACAAATTCGAAAATTTAACCTACACAGATCACACATTTTACCATTATGATCATTCCAGCCAAACTGTTCAGAAATGGTATTAGTATGTTCTTCTTCAATTGCCCATTTGACATCACTTTGACTTTTGCACAGCCCACATCGGACCATTTCCGGAAGTTCAGAGCCTGTCCCAGTCCTTTTGAACGAGCTCCAGCAATTTAGGGCTCAACATCACTTTAAATATCCCAGTTGTGCCTGTGCATCTGAGCGCAAATCAAAGGGATCATATACAGAAGCAGGACTGAAATTTGGTCAAACTGGAGGTAACATGGAGGAAAAATGGTACTTTCATTGCCGCCTTTTCCGCTGTGGCTTTTGGCGTAAGTGTTTTCATTTCGCTTACTGTTCTTACTGACCTTGATATTATTGGTCTTTTCTGACCAGTTGTAGACATAGCAACCAGGCTCAGAGAATGGAACGTTGAAACGTGTTCTTATGAATGTAAGTTGTTTCCTTACTGCTTTTATTTTTATCTTTTTTCAAACATATAAATACAGCCAGACAGTCGAGGGGAGCAGAAATTGGCATGGGTTCATCCCCGCTCACCTCTTCCACTGTCTCAGACCCTGGTCCTCCTGGTCCCCCCCCAGGCACTTCACTGGCTCCTGGACCTTCTAAAGCAGAATCAAGTCTTCCTCCTTCTATTCCTTCCATCTCTCACCATTGCACTTCTCTTGACATTGACTATGATGCGGCACTCCTGTATCCTGAGACTGAGGTCACCTCTCCTCATCAGGCCTCTCTTCCTCTTGAGACCACCCCTCCTCTTCCCCCACCCAGTCAACCCAGAAGGATGCAGGCAACATCTTCTCCTCCACCCCCACCTTCTGAGGAAACAAGCTTCCAAAATATGTACTCTTCACGAATGCAGGATTTCTACACAGGTAAGTGGAAAGATTTTTCATTTATTTTCACTGAATTGAAGGTGTGGAGTAGGCCTTGCCTCCCAGATTGAAAGTGCTTATCAACAATCGCAAGAACAGCAAGAGTTTTTTTTCCAGATCAAGTCCTTCTAGATCTTCTTCTTTTGTCCAGGTGAGTAAATCATTCTGCCAGAAATCTTACCTCTGTCTCTAATTTATCTCTCAAAGAGACTTCAGGGACTTTCACGTATTGAATAGGAGGAGAATGAGAGTGGAGAAGGGAGTGGAGAAGTGGGCGACTCAAGCCAAGGCACAGGCGACTCAATCCAAGAAGTTCAAGAAGTTGGGAATCTTCTGGGTTTGGACTATCACAATGTGGCTGTCAGTCGTGGTGGTGGACATGCACCTCATTCTATGCTTCGACCTTCAGTTATTTTAACCAAACGCCCCCACTCCCCCCACTCCCCATTGGATGAACCACGCCCTTCTAAGAAGTTGAGCAAAAAGGGTAAAGGTGTGTATAGTATCCTTAATTTGGTTATCGAGTCTTACTGATGTGTTTCTTTTCTAGAAAAGGATATTGGACATTCTAGGGCTAGGGTTCAAGCAAGAGAAGACCATGCTCTAAATCTTTACAGACGCCTCCAGGGTGGTGGAGGTCTCAGCACAAAGCAGTTGTCTGGAGTTGTTCAACGCTGTGTTAGGTGTGAACAGTCCTTCCTCTACTGTCATTTCCTTGAACATACCCAGAATTGCGATCCTGTGGATCTTACTTCTGATTGAGAGGCTCCTCTGTCACCCCATACCCCATACCCTCTCCCCTACTGTCCTTATTCCATCTCCTATCCATCCTATACCCTATACCCACTCCATTACTTTACTACACTCCCTCTACAATCTTTGCATTATACGCATTATTACATTCTACACTCTGCGCTCTACACTCTACTATATATACATATATACATTCTACTACACTCTGCGCATTCTACACTCTGCGCTCTACGCTCTCTACTATATATACATATATACATTCTACTACACTCTGCGCATTCTACACTCTGCACTCTACACTCTCTACACTCTCGCTCTCTACTATATATACATATATACATTCTACTACACTCTGTGCATTCTACACTCTGCAATCCTACCATTCTACGCTCTACATCATATACTCTGCCTCTACACATATACTCTGCGATCCTACCACTCTACGCTCTCTACACTCTGCGATCCTTACCCTCTCTACGCTCTGTGATAATACCACTCCCTCTACACTCTCTCTACACTCTGTGATCCTTACCCTCTCTACGCTCTGCGATCCTACCACTCTACGCTCTCTACGCTCTAAATTTTGGTGCTGAGCAGAATGTTTGTACATGTTGACCAAAACCCTCCACTACTGTAAATCCAAGGGCTGTTGCACTCCCAAGCAATTGGTCTGGAGTAAATGAAGATAATGACACAAAAAAGTATGTCTGTGCAAAAATATTGGTCAATAGTTTGTTTGAAAAACGAGGTTAAATCCAAAAAGTGATTTCGAGACCGAGATTGAAACGCGCCAAACGCATTATGTAAGCAGCATTTATCCTTGTGACCTCAGGTCATGTCCTGTAAGGTCATGCCGACAACTGTTCGTTGATTGCTTTCAACGAACATTGTGGTTCGAGTCCAGTAGCGAGAGGTTGGGGTATTTATAGGGCAGGCTGACAAAGTCTGACCTCTACTACTCCCAACTCTCTCGCTATGTGCTGCAGATCGCGGCTGGGCTGATGATGAGTCTTCCACCCTGACCATTCAGTTCCCCTATTCCTCATCATTTTCTCTACACCTTCACTGTCATCATCATCAATTTTTTGTGTTGCGCCAAGCATTGCGGGAGGCACAGCCGGTGGCTTGGATGCAAGCTGTCGAAGTCCTCGTCAACACATCAACGCGTCAACACCCATCCCTACATCTTCACGAACAACGCCGTTTGCAATGCATCCATACAACGCAAATGAATGCCTCATCACCAACACAAGTAGAGGAGATTTTGAACTCCTTTGGTGAGATTTACATGCTTATTACAAGAACATGCTAACTAATTTCTTTCTGTACTCCTTCCTGTCCACAGCTACATGTCAGCCATACCCACACGCCGTAAGCAATTCCCAATGCCAATACCAACCTCTTCCCAAGAGTCCATGCCAGCCAGACCCGCCGCACACCGTATGCAACTCCCAATGTGTCATGAATCACCTCCCGTTTCCTTCATTTTCCCTCTATTCCCTTCTACTATCTATTCACTTCTGTTCACCATTCTATCATCTTCCATAAACCCATAAATACTGATTACTTCTCATCATCGTCTCCTAGATCTATGACTCACTTCTCCGTTTCCTTTATCTCCATGGACATTCCCACGTACATATTACCTTACTTGACTCACATTCTTATCTCCTCCGATCCCTAGGCTCCATGGACATTCTCACATATTCACTTCTTCCCTATATATATCGTAGATCTCGTAGCTAGGTTCCTTAGTCTGTTCACTTCGTCTCCACTCCGCTCCTAGTACAGTGCAGTGTCGAGCATAGTCAGCTACTCGATCCCTTCTCGTCTCTATCATTCTTTCTCTATCTCATCTCACTGTAACCCACCAAATCTATCTTGTTCATCGTGTGACTTGGGTGGTTTTGCTAAGTGACAACATTCTTGACACTTGAACAGACTCTCTTACACCCACCTCACAAACAGACCCTTGACAAAAAACACACTGGCTCTTAACTTTGAACCCCTTATTAACAACCTACGAACCCGACCTCCACCGTTTTATCCCTTTCCTATCGAAAAATCAGAATACTTCGTAAATTACTGAGAAGAACTCGAAACAACAGTATACAAGCACGCTATCGAACTCGACGACCATTGGATCATACTCAACAAGAGATTGTGGATCCCAGGTGAAGTGACTGTCTCCGAATACAGTGGGTCAAAAAATTGTCCACATGTTTCGCATTTTTGGAAAGATTGCCAATTTAAGCAATACTGAGTAGAGATATTGAAATGTGGTCAGTGATGGGCAGAACGCCCTTGATAAGAGCTACAATAATCTGTTTTATTTGTCCTATTTGGCTCAAAACTCATGGAGATATGATTGATTTAAAATGGTATGTCATTTGGACAATTTTTTGAGTTGCCACTTCAAAATCAGTATTGTAACTATGTGATGTCTCATAGATGACATCATAAGTGGAGTTGTACAATGATGCAATGGCTACATCATAATGATATCATAGCTGCCAGCTGGACCATATATAAGGGCATCCAGTTGTTCTATAGCCCTCATCAAATCATGAGACCCATCACATCCACCCAGAAAGACAATATCCTCTCTCTCCTCCAAACTTCTGCTTCATCCAGGGAAATCTCTGCTAAAACTGGGGTATCCAAGTCAAAGATTGCTTCTCTGGCCAAAGAGATGTATCCTGACAAGGAGAACCATCAAGCAGGGCGTCCTAGAAAGCTGTCTACCACTGATGAACATGCTGCTATCCAACAAATCAACACTGGCAAAGCTGAAAATGCTACAGAAGTGGCCAGAAACATCAATCCCCTCCTTGACCAACCTGTCTCCACCCAAACCATTCGAAATTCCCTTCTCAGGCATGATGTGGACACATCTAAAACGAAGAAGAAGCCCAAACTCACTGCAGCTCACAGGAAGGCTCGTTTAAACTTTGCACAGAAGTACAGAAACTGGACTGTGGATGACTGGAAAAGGGTTATTTGGTCAGATGAGACTAAAATCAATCGATATGGGTCAGATGGACAGCAGTATGTGTGGGGGAGGAAGGGTGAATCCTTGGGAGAGAGAAATGTGGTGGAAACAGTCAAATTTGGAGGAGGAAATGTCATGGTGTGGGGATGTATGGGGTGGGAAGGAGTTGGAAACATGGCAGAGGTGGAGGGCAGGATGAATGCAGAGCAGTATGTGGACATTTTGGAGAACAACCTTCTGGAGAGCATGGATATTTTGGGTGTTGATCCAGAGGTGGCCATTTTTCAGCAAGACAATGATCCTAAACACAAGTCAAAACTGGCCACCAAGTGGTTTGAAGACAACAACATCCATTGCATGAGCTGGCCTGCTCAATCTCCTGACCTGAACCCCATTGAACACCTCTGGACAACCCTCAAACACAAGCTCAATGGATATGACACAGCACCCTCTGGAGTTTGGGAAATATGGGACAGAGCAGCTGAAAAGTGGGATGAAATCACAGAAGAAGATTGTCAGAAATTGATCAGGAGCATGCCTAGAAGGATTGAGGCTGTGTTGAAGGCCAAAGGAGGGCATACCAAGTACTGAGCTAGCACTTTCTGTATTTTCACTTGCATGTCAAAAAATTGTCCAAATGACATACCATTTTAAATCAGTCATATCTCCATGAGTTTTAAGCCAAATAAGACAAACAGACAGAATATTGTAGCGTTTATCAAGGGCTTTCTGCCCATCACTGACCACATTTTAATATCTCTACTCAGTATTGCTTAAATTGGCAATCTTTCCAAAAATGCGAAACATGTGGACAATTTTTTGACCCACTGTACCTCCGAATAAAGATATCACCTGAAAACACTTCTCCACGCTACGTTGCAGTTGCAGATACGTGTTACCTCGTTCAACTAGGGGAAACAACCCTCCCATATTGGTTCAGTCATGCCGACTACGAAGAAAGCGACATCTTCGAGTTCAGCCAAGAAGAATACCACGAATATCTCCAAACCCGAGTCCCTAGAATAATCAACTACTATAGATCACTGGTCTCTTGGGAAGACGTCTCTAGAGAACAGTGGGATCTTCTATTTTCAGAAGCTGAAACGAGTGGATGAGCGAAAGCGGAATCCCAAGAACCACTAGATCATGCACAGCCTCACAAAACCCCAGCCGTGTTTCTTCTCCCATACTCATTTGTCTCAGATGACCTCACGCACACGTCCCCCGAAGACAACAAGATTGCTACTTCTCACACCAAAACTGGTGGGAGTTTTGTACAAACCATCCGTGTCCCAACTGACTCTCCGTAAACAACCTACCCCTTTCAATCGAAGAACAGGCAGTCGGTATCGAACCAGTCTCACTCTTCGAATCACTTCCATCAGAACCAATGAAAGAAAATCCAGATCCTGTCACAACCCCGTCACCAACTCCTTCTCACAAACACTCCTCAGAACCCCATTCCCCTCACAACAGATCTCCGACGGACAGTACTCCTAGTGCAGCCCAAGAACCCATCTCAATCAACCCCACACTTCCAATCGACTTCCACTCCATTCACGCCGCTCTCAGAATGTCCAAAAACCCTGCCTCAGCCACCGCTGCTGCGGGAGGAACTCAAGCTCCCCGAGACGCCGCACCACCCGACGACGAGGTTCAGGACGCTCAATCCTTGGTCTTTCCTAATACGACTACCAAGGAACATGGAGTGAAGCCAGAGAAGTTCACAGGAGACCGGAACCAAACAAAGGATTGGATGGCCGAATTTAACAACTACCTCCGGCTCAACGATCAAGTCTATCCTACCGAAGACGAAAAGATATCGTTCTTCCTCACGCTGTTCTCAGGAGATGAAGCGAAACGATGGGCGCGCAGTATGATGAAGAAGGTCTTTGAAGAAGAAGACGATTTCAGTGATAGTGACGAAGAATATATGAGTACCGACGAGGATTCCTCTGCTTCGAAACCAAAAACGAAAAAACTCTGGACTCTATACGAAGTAAGACGAGAGTTTCTGTGAGATTTCAAACCCGCAGCTCGAGAAACCCTAGCCCAAACCAAAATAGAGCACATCAAAATGGAGGGAGCCCTGGCAGATATAGATAAGTACAACTCCCAATTCAAACGATACGCTGACGATACTGGCTATAACGACAAGGCGTTAATGAAATGGTATCAAAAGGGACTCCCCCGAGGGCTGGTAGATCGGATCTCCTACCTATCCACCCAACCTAGAAATCTCGCGGCACTACAAAAAGCAGCAGTAAAACAACACATGATTTGGTTAGAAAGGCAGGAAGAAAAAAACTCATGGAGTAAACCTCGAAGGGAGGAAGGACAATCAGGAAGGGGATCACAGAGTACAAGAAGTGGTCGAACGAGAAGCATGGAAGTAAATGCTTTCCAAGACAACGTCCCAGGTGCATCTTCAACTACTAAATATCCACCGAAACTGACCCCCCAAGAAAGGGAAAAGATGAGGAAGGAAGGGCGATGCTTCAGATGTCGAGGACTGGGACATATGGGTAACGACTGCCCTACATTCCCTAATACACCTCCAATCACTCCCAACAATACGACCTGGAGACCATCCATAAAGAAAACGACAATTGCCACAGAAACCTCAGAATCCGGGACCAACGCTACCATAGATAACATCTCAGAACTCACGACCAGGATCGGAGCATTATCAGGAGAGGAAAAAGAAGGACTACTAAAGAAGTTCGTAACAGAAGCGGATTTTTGAATACCTCCCCTGCTACGTTGTCAGGAGGAGGGACATGGACATACATACCAGTAAAACACAGGCAATACACGAGCCCTATACCCTTTCGTAAGCCACGATCCCTATCTGAATTGAGAATCACGGCAATCACTCGAAATCAACAGACCCCATCAATAGAGCTTAAAACCGAATTGATCGGGAAAATAACTGGACAAAAAATCGACGCAACCGCTCTACTAGACAGTGGAGCAGAAGGGATCATCATCAATAACGCCTTTGCCCAAAAACATCATCTCAGTCGGATCCCCCTAGAAAAACCATTTCCAGTTCGAAACGTCGATGGATCAGAAAACGTAATGGGATGGGTAAGACATTACACCGTCCAAAAACTATGGATCTACACCCCAGATCACCAATCCCATCACGAGGAGATCGCCGAATTTTACATCACAGATATTGGAGATCACGACATCATTTTGGGTACCGATTGGTTACGACACCACAACCCGGAGATCGACTGGACAACATCGGAAATCAACCTAACGCGATGCCCCAGCGCTTGTACACTGGAAAAGACCCCAGTAAAAACCAAAGCTAAGTCGAAAATCTCCCCGCCGAAAACAAAGAAACCTGAAGTAGTTGACCCCAGAACACATCACCGAGACTACCAAGTAGCATTCAAAGACATCATGGGTCCCCATAAAACAAAGCCACAACCCAAGGTAGCGGGACAACGTCGATCACAACGACCTAGGAAGATTCAATTACAACGGATCGACTTAGGAACAATGCTCTCCTCAGAAGATACGACCGGTCAATGGAATATTCCGGGACAATGGAGTGAACTCGTCATGGAATACCTAGACACCCCCACCGATCCTGACGAAGGTTTATCGGATACCAAGCTGAGTATCCGAACTGCTTTTACCAAAGCGCAGCAACACACTGACAACGAATCCACGAACTCAGCAACCTCATTACAAGAATAAATACCAGAACAATACCATGAATACTTGTCAGTGTTCGACAAAAAGACTTCAGAACGCCTACCAAAACAAAGTGATTGGGATCACGCAATCGAACTACAAGACGGCTTCCAACCATGCACATGTAAAACGTACCCTCTCTCCCCGAACGAACAATCCGAACTCGACTCCTTCTTGAATGAAAACCTCGAAAAAGGATACATTAAACCATCAAAGTCCCCAATGGCAAGTCCCTTCTTCTTTGTTAAGAAAAAGGACGGAAAGCTATGCCCAGTACAGGATTACAGAGCGCTCAATAAGGGCACCGTAAAGAACGCATATCCACTACCCCTCATTCCAGAACTAATCGACAAACTCAAAAACGCATACGTGTTCAGTAAAATCGACCTACGATGGGGATACAATAACATCCGTATCAAAGAAAGGGACGAATGGAAAGCCGCCTTCAAAACCAACCGAGGACTATTTGAACCAACGGTCATGTTTTTTGGATTAATGAACTCACCGGCGACCTTTCAAGCAATGATGAACACTATCTCCAGGGATCTCATTGACCAAGGGAAGATCGTTGTCTATATGGATGATATTTTGATATTCACTCGTGACCTAGATGAACATCGAGAATTAGTCCAAACAGTCCTACGACGACTACAGGACAACAACCTATACGCCAAACCTGAAAAATGCGTATTCGAAGCAGACAAAGTCGACTTCTTGGGACTGATTGTCTCTCACGACACCTTGTCGATGGATCCAGTTAAAGTAGAAGGAGTACTCGAATGGCCAATCCCCAAAACAGTAAAGGAAGTTCAGGCCTTTTTAGGATTTGGAAACTTTTACAGACGCTTCATCAAGGACTTTTCGAAAATCGCACGTCCTCTCTTCGATCTGACAAGGAAGGACAACCACTGGAACTGGGGAACAGAGACCGAAAAAGCATTCCAAGCCCTCAAAACAGCTCTCACATCCAAACCCGTTCTACTGATGCCAGATCACACAAAGCCATACCGAGTGGAAGTAGACGCATCAGACTATGCAACGGGGGGAATACTTATGCAGACCGGGGAAGACAATCGATGGCACCCAGTCGCCTACATCTCCAAATCCCTCTCAGAGACCGAACGAAACTACGACATCCACGACAACGAACTATTGGCAATCATACGAGCACTGGAAGCATGGAGACACTATTTGGAGGGAGCCCCCCATTCTATCGAAATCTTCACTGACCACCGGAACTTAGAATATTTCCAGACCGCCCAAAAACTTAGTCGACGACAGGCACGATGGGCGTTATTCCTTACACGATTTGAGTTCTCCCTCCAACATAAAACCCGGGAGTCTGAATAAAGCTGATCTGCTGTCTAGATGACCAGATCACAAAATCGGGACCGAGAATGACAACACCGACAGAATCCTTCTCGACCCCAAATTCTTTTGAATCCGAGCGACTAGACAGGAAACAGTAACCGCCATAGGAGACATAGAACTACGATGGAGAATCAAGGAGTGCCCCAAAAGGGACCAAGAGGTAGTAAGTGCCTTAGACGTCATCTTACAAAACGGACCACGTTCGCTGGTAAAAAACCTACAGGAATGGAATTACGAAGATGGAATCATCTTATTCCGAGGAAAGATTTACGTACCAGCAGACAACGACCTCTGACAGGATATCGTAAAACTACACCATGACTCCCTGGCAACGGGACACCCGGGATGATACAAAACTTACAAACTAGTCAGCAGGGAATTTTGGTGGCCAGGAATGTCAGTCTTTGTCAAGGACTACGTAACTGGCTGTGCCAAATGCCAAGCGACGAAAACCAACAACCATCCCACTTGGATCCCCTTGATTCCCACTGAAATCCCAGAACGTCCGTTTGGGACTATTACCACCGACTTCATCACGGATCTCCCTGAATGCAAGGGGTTCAATGCAATCCACGTCACAGTTGACAAGTCAACAAAGACGGTCATCATATCGCCGTGTACGAAAACAATTGACAGTGACGGGACGGTGAATCTACTACTTGACAACACTTGGCGACGATACGGGTTATGGGACAAGATGATATCCGACTGGGGTCCACAGTTCACTAGCAAGGTCATGGCCGCGGTCCATGAGAAGCTAGGCATCACTTCAGCCCTTAGTACCGCTTATCACCCACAAACCGACGGAGAGTCAGAGCGATACAACCAGGAATTGGAACAGTTCCTACAGATCTTTTGTAACTATCAACAGGAAGACTGGGTAGACTACCTACCATACGCCGAATTTAGCCATAACACCAGAATACATTCGGCGACAGGAAAATCCCTGTTCGAACTCTTACACGGATACCAACCACACTTCTTCCCATCATTTAATCCAACCTCTAACCTACCGACAGTAGAGAAACGACTTGAAAACCTCAACCAACTCAGGGACGAACTCAAAGCAAGTTTGACGTCGGCCGCCGAAACGATGAAAGCACAGCATGGCAACCATTCCATTTCCTGGACAGGGTACAAAGTCGGAGATAGGGTGCTACTCGACGGGAAGAACCTGAAGACAACGAGACCAAAAGCTAAGTTGTCCGATCGTCGTCATGGGCCATTCGAGATCATTGAAGTAATCAGCCAGGTCAACTACAAGTTGAAATTACCGACAACCTGGCGGATACATCCCGTCTTCCACGCTTCCCTATTAACGCCGTACGTAGAAACAGACGCCCACAGACCAAACTACCCCGAACCTCCCACGGAATTACTAGACGCAGACGAAGAATACGATGTCGAAAAGATACTAGACTCCAAACCAACCAGAAACAGGAAAGGGACTCAATACCTGATCAAATGGTTGGACTACCCCGACTCGGAAAACACCTGGGTACCCACGTCAAACCTGACCAAGGTAAAGGACATGATCGAAGAATTCCACCAGAAACACCCCCGAGCTTACCGACACTAACGGCGTCTACTGTCCCAATCCACCAGACGAACTTGGCCGCCCCGTGCTACCGTGGATACGAACTCGTTAAAAGCCAACTACATCGAACTTGAACGACAGAACAGAACTCAACCACATCCTACCCAAAACACCTCTCTACCTCCACATCTCAACCCATCATGACTACTCCCATTGCTATCACAGTCTCAACCACCACCACAACGACAATCAACCCATTAACAGACAACACCAGACGCTGCAGATACGGTCAACGTTCAGGCTGGCATTGCAGATTAGACGAAGGACATACGGGAGGCACAGCGGATGTAATCAGTGCATCTGGCCAGGACAGGACTCGTCAAAACGAATCAGGATGGGGGAAGGACACCGGTCGAGATGCTTTACCTACCAGTCTAGCCTACAGGCCAACAAACGAAATAACCTGGGATGGGGGGATGCAAGCGCGTGGGGAGGGGACCTTCACCTGAATGATGACGACGACAACGCCGGGTGGGGTACAGCAACTGGCAACAACGACGGATGGGGCACTTGGGAAGGATTAGGATGGGAAGGACGCGAGTCAGCCCTCACGGGATGGGGTAATTTTCCCCATGACTTACCAGAGACTTGGCCGACTATACGTGGCTTAGACAAGCGAATCAAAATGCAGTGGACGAAACAGTGGACCAGTTGGCTTCCGAGCTCCAGCGAAAGCTCAACCTAAAAGGGGGGGTAGTGTCATGAATCACCTCCCGTTTCCTTCATTTT
The DNA here is from genome assembly GCA_013368315.1 of Tetrapyrgos nigripes. NCBI lineage: Eukaryota > Fungi > Basidiomycota > Agaricomycetes > Agaricales > Campanellaceae > Tetrapyrgos > Tetrapyrgos nigripes. The sequence goes on along the minus strand of JAACJM010000280.1, from coordinate 1,792 downwards.
CCCTCTATTCCCTTCTACTATCTATTCACTTCTGTTCACCATTCTATCATCTTCCATAAACCCATAAATACTGATTACTTCTCATCATCGTCTCCTAGATCTATGACTCACTTCTCTGTTTCCTTTATCTCCATGGACATTCCCATGTACATATTACCTTACTTGACTCACATTCTTATCTCCTCCGATCCCTAGGCTCCATGGACATTCTCACATATTCACTTCTTCCCTATATATATCGTAGATCTCGTAGCTAGGTTCCTTAGTCTGTTCACTTCGTCTCCACTCCGCTCCTAGTACAGTGCAGTGTCGAGCATAGTCAGCTACTCGATCCCTTCTTGTCTCTATCATTCTTTCTCTATCTCATCTCACTGTAACCCACCGAATCTATCTTGTTCATCGTGTGACTTGGGTGGTTTTGCTAAGTGACAACGTTCTTGACACAATGCCAGCGCCGATGTCTTCTGAAGAGCCCGTGCACTCGGTCAGAGTCACTGACCGACACAGCTGACGCAACTTGGACACCGATCTAGCTATGACCAACGATGTCATAGTCAGCTGAAGATCGCCTCAATGACACGTCCCCAATGCAGCCATACCCGCACGCCATACCACCACACCATACGCAACTCGACGAGTACTCAGACGACTACCACAATGCTGAAACCACACCATCATAATCCCAACCTGCATCCAAATGAAGCCAGCATCCAGTGACGATAGAGAGATAGATCTTGGTCTCTCTAGGATTGCCTATTTCATTGGAGTTCTCGTCAGACTCGCTCGGGTTCTCAGGTGAGTTTGTGTTTACTTCTACGCCGATTCATTGTTATTCTACTTGCTGATACACACGTTCTACAGGCCTCACCTATCCAGATTCAAGGCATCCCTCCCTAATCACCAGCTTCTATCCTATATCCTCATTCCCGCCGTCCTCAAATCTGAGCTTTGCACACCGACTTTTTCCAACTATATGTCATGTGACACAGCATTGAAGGCCAATTCCATGCAAACCATCCATCCCTTTCCACTGCCGCTATTTCTCTACATGAAGACCCGTCCTCCATCCCCTTTATCTGTTCTTCCTCTCTCCATGACCGCTAATCCACTACATCGACGCCATACCAGATGATGGACTCACGTCGTCTTCAGTTTGCCTTCCACCTCGACAAAGACACCCTTGCCACTCACTTTGCCTTCAACATCGCCTTCTCCTTCCCAATACCAGATGATGGACTCACGTTGTCTTCAGTTTGCCTTCCACCTCGACAAAGACACCCTTGCCACTCACTTCGCCTTCAACATCGCCTTCTCCTTCCCGATCCCGATCCCGAACCTCATCGCTCGTCACTGTGATCGTCATGGTCATTGTCACTGTCCTCCCATCTAGGTGCATCCTGGGTACACGAGATATGGGACCGTGAAACCTGGATCTGTGATACCCCCACCGACCCATATCCGACTCAGACTCACCCCTACAACAAATCTATCATCCAACTCCCCCTCAAGCCCATCCACCTCAACTGCAGTCGCACAAGCAACGTCGTCAATGCCCCAAACGTTACCCAGACTCAACGAAAACCCGAACCCACGTGAGAACCCCACTCATCAAACCCAACTCTTCCACACAACTCTTCCACTGTTGCTTCACTCCCAGCTACCACATCCGTCCACTTTCTCTCTCTCCACTCTACCACCATCCTTTTTGCATCCGCTGTCCCACCCTAACACTCCACCAACACCCTTCCTTACACCTCTCCAAGAACTACATCAGGGGAAAATGACGAGGATA